>RCUC01101353.1:0-29371 GCA_003697995.1 Taxidea taxus jeffersonii | reverse complement strand
GGAAGGCAGAGGCTTTAACCCACTGAGCCACCCAGGCACCCCTCAGATTAAATCTTAAAGACACATTCTAAAAATGTTTTGAACATTTTTGCTCTTTGTTTTCTTTTATAAGAAAAAAAATCACTGACTAGATGGATATAGATTTCTATTTAAACCTTGTTATTCTTAGAAATACCTGTTTAAGTAACTTGGTAGTTGTAGTTTAATTAGCAATAGATGTATCATACTATTGACCTACTTGTCTTAATTTAAACTTCTGATCTTTCTTAGAAAAAAAAATTGTCCTTAGGAAGCTAAAATTACAGGTTTTCACTAATACTCATTAGTAAACTTTACTGTGTTCCATGACCTCTGCTTGAATTGCTGATCAGCCCAAATACAGGGAGAATAGGCAAGAGAGAATTGGTAGATACTTTAAATATTTCTCTGTTGCTAAACAAGTAATTAAATTATAGGTACTTATATTGGTGGTCATCTTGTGCCCATTTTCACTATTAAAGTTGGGATGTAAAGGATTATAAAAGATAGGGGATGAGAGTGACTAAATATATGGAGGAAGTTTTCTCCCCTTGATCTTGGCATAGTATATTTCAGATAAAATTATGATACATGTTATTCTTTAAAAACATATTAATTTTGTGAAATAAAATTTCAGTGATAAAACTACAGCATTCCTGTGAGGTATCTCTGCCATCCTTAGAAAATAGAAAACTGGAACTAGAATATTGATAGACAGTTGAAACTTATATTTAACTAGAATTATCCAGTTGTACAGGTTTGTTTTAATTTATCACACCATTTTTAAATTGTTAAAGGAAGGTGAGATAAGTTACTACGATTTCCATGGAGTTCTGAAGAGGAGAAAGATGCATTCATTATTAAGATTAATTTTACCTGTTTTTATTTTTGTTAATGAGACTACGTAATGAAAATTTAAAAGGATATAGTTGGCTCAGATTACCGTTTCGTCGCACAGCAGTGGTGTACATGTAAGATAATTACACCTTGCTCTGTAGCCACTGCAGCCTTCTTTTGCTTAATGTTTGCGTGGTATTTCTTTCACGCTTTTGTGTTTAACTGATTTGTGTCATTAAATATAAATAGGTTTCTTTTAGATGAAAAATGCCTTTGGTATGCTCTTACAGTAGGTAGTTTCAATTTTTTTTTTTTAAATTTCAGTGACTTTTTGAAATCAGTTTTCAGTATTCTGTCTCCTTGTTTGAGCTTTCTTCTTCAGTGTCACTCTTACATGTACGTTGGATATTTACTAACTCCAACATTTGTCACTTTCTCTTGGATCCTTTTTATTACTTTTTTAAAATTAAAAACTTTAAGGTTTTTTTGTCTCTCCAGTTTTTATAGGCCATTATTTGTTCTGTTTATTTGTTCTCATGTTCCATTTTATTTCATATTCATTTCTGAAATATTTTTCCTTTTATTTCTAATTCTTTCCTGAGTTTTCATTTTAATTCTGAATATTTCTAATTTCTTTTTTATTTTATTTATTTATTTTTTAAAAGATTTATTTATTTATTTATTTGTCAGAGAGAGAGAGAGCAGGAGCGAGCACAGGCAGACAGAGTGGCAGGCAGAGGCAGAGGGAGAAGCAAGCTCCCTGCTGAGCAAGGAGCCCAATGTGGGACTCGATCCCAGGACGCTGGGATCATGACCTGAGCGGAAGGCAGCCGCTTAACCAACTGAGCCACCCAGGCGTCCCTCTAATTTTTTTTTAAATTACATTTTATTTTTAAGTAATCTCTATACCCAACATACAGCTTGAACCTTAAAACCCTGAAATCAAGAGACACAGTGTCCACTGACTGAGCCAGCAGATGGCCCCAGATATTTCTAATTTCTGACTTAGTTGTTCTTCTGTAGCTTCACCAGTCTTTTAACTCATTTAACACATTCATTCATATCATGCATATGTTTTTTGGCTTGTTCTAAATTAGTAGGTGTACAGTTTTGATCTGTTTTCTGAGCATATTTGTTCTAAAGTGGTTTCATTGTAGAGATGTTATTCTGCTTCTTATTCTCTTCTTCTAAAACTTTGTATGAGATTGGACCTAGATTCTTTTCTGTTGATCATTTTTATGTGATATTTTCTTTACTTTTAAAAGGAATTGATATTTAAGATAGCTTTTCTACCTGCACAGACCTTTCCCTTCAGTGGTTTTTGTGTTAGTGTTTAAAAATAAGGCCTCTTGTTTTCTGAGATTTTTTTGCTCTGTTCCTTTTCCCACTTAGTACCTTCTCTTTCTTTATTTTCTTTGTTTCTTTTTTTGGGGGGGGGGGGCTACTGCTCAATTTTGAATCCTTTCCCAGGACTTCCTCCTCAGGGTGGGGCCTTGTCCTAGAAGGGAAGTTTGGTGGTTATGTTATGAGAATTCATAGATAGGGGCTAGATTATTTTTCCCCATTTCAAGCTTATTGTAGACTATATGTATTTGTTGTTGGATTGGGTAAAAATGCCTTTTTTTTTTCAGTTTCATGTGCTTTCTTTAGATTAGTTCACTTTAATTTCCAGTTTTTATCTCTTTACTATTTTAGTGTTTTGTTTTCAGATCTGCCTGGTCCCCCATTAGTTGCAGACGTCATGCAGGTCAGTGGTTCATAGTGCCTCATCTCTACCACATAGCATTTTGGGGTTTGTGGGGATACTCGATGACCAATTTTTGTTGTAAATATTGTCCATGGGGTTTTGGTTTTTCTATTTAGTGATTCCTTTTTTTTTTTTTTTTCGTGAGAAGCTTCTGGGAGCTTTGAAAACTATCACTGCTATTAAAGAATCCCAGACAAGCAGTATTTTATAGAATAAAATTTCATTTAAGAAAGGCTAATTTGAAGAGCTCCATGATTTAACCACATCTAACCTTATGTGTTAGAACATTATTACTCTCTCAAGGTTTTGACCCTTAGATAAATTTTCATAGTGCTTTATAGAACCAGGGACACAAGCTTTCAGCACACAATTCTTGGTACACATTTATTCAAGAAAACCCCCAGTCATATAACTTTTTTCTTATTTTGTGGTAGGAGTACTCATTATGAATTCTATCAGGCAGACAAAATTTCTCAAATCATGGCCAAATGTACAAACTTTTAAAGGTGATTGAGATTCAACTTCTGCCGACTCCTTACCAGGATCATTGACTTGTCCTCAAAGAAGATCAGAGCAAGGAGCTGCTTATAGTGTTGGGTTTATGTATTGCCTATATGTGCAGAGTGAGGTGAGGAAAGAAATGTGATACTGTCTAACGAAATTTAATCTGTGAAGTTCAGTAAGACATTTGCATTTTTAAGCAATGCATCTGAGAAAAGTTGCATGTATTCTGAATTTGAATGCGTAAGATTTTGCCCTGTATTTTCCTCTTGATTTTTAAATTGTTTTTAAGGTTGAAAGGTCAGTGATAGTTTCTAGAATTTTCTTTTACAAGTAACTGACTATAGCTCTTGAGTCAAAGCAGTGAACGAAATGGTAAGATATTACTTAGTGGAAGTCTTTGTTAATTTAACTCTCTTCATTCTGTACTGCCTAATCTAGATGGAACTGAGAGAGTATAACTAAAGGAATACTAAACTATTGAAGAAGACGACTTATGTCTCCATATAGAGTGCTATATTTGGTAGGAGTTGTTATGTGGCAATGAATGAATACCTGTAAGAATAGGTCATCTGGAAACATTATTATTAATTTCATTGCATATAATATTTTAGAGGTATGGTCACTGCTCTTCCCTGCTTTGTGTGAATGTAAGAATGGTAGAGGATAGCAGGTGTAGTCTCAAAGGCTGGGACTTTGTAGACCTGGATTCCAGTTTTGGCTTTGTTAACTAAATGGGTAATCTTCAAGAAGTTACTTAGTAGCGGCTCCTTTATCTTAAAAAAAAAAAAAAATGGAAATCACAAGTATCTAGTGCTATGGTAAGTTCTCAACATATTTTAAGGATGTCTCATTACTATTTTTATAGTGACCTTTATTTGCTTATGAATTTCTAGAAGTATAATACAATGTATACAGGGACTTCTAGGCAGAAAGATGGGGAAAGCATGTCACATTTGAGAAAGTGAGGTAGTTTTCTGTGACCAGAGTATTGGGTGCTGTTATGTGTCACAGGAGATGAAGGTGAAAGTTGCAGTGGGGGATTGGTTTGGTCTTGATCCTATCAGTGATAGAGGGGTGGGGATAGGGACAGAACAGGGAAATGTTGTCTTAAATGTTATAAGTTGAAGAGTGGTATTTAGTGTTATGTTCCTTTTAAGAACCTAAATCTGACGGTCTTGTTCCTGCAATGGCCTAAGCAGTGGGTGACCAGATCTGGAACTAAAGTGGTGGCAGTAAGGGTTGATTAACAGGGGGAGGTTATAACAAATATTAAAGAGTTATAATCACTAGGATTTCTGACAGAAGAGGGGAGAGTCCAGGATGACTCCTGAGATGAGCCTCAAGCGCCTAGGATGAAAGTAGTGGTTTATTCCTAGACTTCAAATGGCATGGATTTCATAGTAAATACAGATTACAAGAGTGTGAAGTAAAGCTTTTCCAACTTTGTTGTAACAGTGTTTAATTTTACTGCTTTAAAAGATACATTCTCTGAATTTGTAACAACTAGCAAATGCTGCAACAGATAAATCCGTTTCTGAGACTATCTAGAAATTGTGAAAATAGGAGAACTGGTACCTCTAATTCCAGATCACCATTTAGGATTTTTAATTTTTAAATATGCGTGGTTTACTTATTTTGTTTTTTAAAATAACAATTAAAACAGAAAGAGAATAATTCCCCAAGAACACAATTTTATGAAAACTGAAGGAATGGACTCTGTATTAAATATTTACAAAGAGTTCCTGAGACCAAAAACGGTGGCCCTTCTTTTCCAGCAGCTGGAATCCAAAAGATCTTGAAACCAGTCCTGAAAAGCTTGCTCCTATGCAAGAAATCCTGGTGGCTTTTGAGAGGAAGATAGAGAACTATTCTGGAAAATTTCAAGTGGTAGTAGAGGTGAGTCACTGACATGAAGAATTTGTCCAGGAACTACAAATACTCATTTTTTCTTTTTCATTAACATTTAAAAAAATATATACCCTCAGATAAGTCAGTTTGACAATCTTAGTCTTTGTGTTCTAAATATTTTAATGAATCGAAAATAGTAGAGTAAGTAGTATCCCTCACCCACATAAAAATACATTTGTTGAAATTTTAAGAAGCAAAAACAGATACATTCAGTGATGTAACTTCCGCAACAGTTGTTTTTTTAAGAAGATGATGATGCTGGGAAAAGATATGATAAATGCCCCATTTATACTTCGTATTTTGAGTGTAAGATATACTTGGATGGAATTTTTTTTAAATGTATTAACTTGATTTGATTCATAACCTCTTTGAAGACTAGAACACTGTGTTCTCCTAGTAGGAGTGGAGGATACCAGTGAGGAGGAAGTCTCCTTGTTCTGATTCACGTGCTGCTTGAATACGGTAGCTAAGCTTCCTCTGGAGAGTATTTTGTTCAGAAACAATGCAGGATTAATAAGCCTCTCTTAATTATCTTATTGTTTTGGGGAATGAGAAATACATGGACATGGCACACACTTCAAAGGGTACAAAAGGTGCAAAGTGAATAGTCTTCCTCCCATCTCTATCCCTCAGACATCCAGTTTTCCTCCGCAGAAACAACCATATTTATTAGTTTCTTGTATACTTTTCCTGTAGTATTTTGTGCATATATATAAACATATATGTAGTATATATTTTTAGCTGTTCTCATATCCTTACACAATAGTCTTTGACCTTGTAGGTGAGATTCCCTCCCACATCTATTCCTCAGAAAATTGGGTAGAAGAGTTTTAATTTATATAGTTTTATCTTTCTTCCTCCAGATTTATTGTACATGTGTAGCACCTTTCTATTACATACTAACATATAAGATTCTACTGATTATTTTAATATTTTACATTTTTGCCATTGGGAATTTAGAAGATCTAATTGCCACATTATAACTTAATCATTTACAATAGCAATTAGTGATCTCAGTCCTTTATTTTGTAGCTGCTATTCTTTTTCCCACTTACTCCATTTTTAAAAATAGCTGGTAAACTCCAAAGGGCAAGTCAGTACACACAAACAATTTTGAAAACTATACAGGTAGCTTCCTGAAAAAATAGATTAATGTGAATTCTAGCTTAACTATAAATGGCTGTTGACCAGGCACTACTTAGTGTCTGAGAAAATGCAGGAAACATTATGGGACAGATAGAAAGTAGGTACTGAGAGAAGAGAGGGTGCACAAGATGAAAGAGGGGAGGTCCAAGGAGCCATAGTTCTTAAACATAGCCACTGAACCTAGACTGGACTGTATTTAGTTTTCGTTGAGCTAACACAGGTAGAAGTCGTACCCTGAAGTAATTATATCATTTATTTGGAGTCTACAAAGAGCTCTGCTTTCTAAGAATTTGGAAGACCAAAGAAAGGCGGGGGGGCCGGGGGAGTGGTACACAAGTTTTATTCTTATTAACTTGGAATTTTAGGTGGTCTGTCATTTATATCTTGCCATTTAAAGTTATTTCCTAATATTGAGAGAGACTTAAACTTAGGCACATTTTGTTTCTGTCTGCTCCTGTTACCTCTTATCTTCACATCTATTTCAAGGCTCTTTTCTCACTAAAGCTGATTTTGTGTGCTGCTTAATTATTAGTTTTTTCATTGGAGATGCCCCCATTGACATGAAACAGTGATTCCTATTACATTTATTTGCCTACTTACTGATTCTGCCTATTTTCTTTTTATCTGTTCCCACTTTTTGTGACATTTGTTACCTTTTTTTGGTTATTTTTATTATTTTTTAAATTGAAATACAGTTGACATATAATGTTACATTAATTTCAGGTGTACAGCATAGTGATTTGAGAACTCTGTATGTGTAGTAGCTATAACCATTTGTCACCGGTTTTTGTATGTTTTAGTTTATTAAATCGTACAAATCCCATAAGTAAATGCCAATTTAAACTTTAAATTGACAATCCCAATTCACTTGAGTCTCTTTAAAATATTAAAAACTTAGAACTCATTTAGCATATAGGTTTTATTGTTTTTAGTGCCAAAACTAGGATTGGGTGAAATGTTTTCTTAAAAAGTTTCAGAAATAGAAATTTTTTATCTGGATTAGATTGTGAAGGAACTATGTTAGCCTGTAGGTGTTTCTTAGCACTCTAGTTCAAATAGTAACTTCTGAAATTGAATCTCAGGCGATATGTGAGTCTTTGGGCAGGGGTTGTTTTATGTATTGGGTTATGTGGAGAAACTAAAACACACAGATATGGATTGACAAGGACAAAATACTTTTTTAATAGTAGGTTTTGAGATTCTTAAGTGTGATTTATTATACCATTTTCAGGTGAAGCCTCCCTTTGCAATTATAATGGTGCTGATTTTGGATGAAGGTGGTTCAAGCAAAAAGTACAATATAACATTGATCTTTCTAGGAACATACAGTGTTTAAAATGAGGACAGATTGAATTTGAAAATGAACAATAACACTAATTTTAAAGTATGTACTACCTAATTGGCATTTATCATAACTGTGAAGTACAATTTAACTTACTCTTCAATATAAGTATATATTTTTCTTAAAGTAAAAATGCATACTGACTTTTTTTAATCTTTTTTTTTTTTAAAGATTTTATTTTTATTTATTTCTTAGAGAGAGAGAGAGAGCACAGGCAGACAGAGAGGCAGGCAGAGGCAGAGGGAGAAGCAGGCTCCCCGCCGAGCAAGGAGCCCCATGTGGGACTCGATCCCAGGACGCTGGGATCATGACCTGAGCCGAAGGCAGCCGCTTAACCAACTGAGCCACCCAGGCGTCCCGCATACTGACTTTTTATTATCATTTCCTTACAAGAATTTCAGTATATTTTCTGCTCACCTAATGTTTGACTGTTTTTATAAAAACCCAATTTTGAGATGAACTATAGTTTATTAAGTAAATACCTATTTAAAAATATTTTTAAACAAACAGTAGAAATTTTGACTTAAGTAATTAAGACTCCTCTTCCTCCCTTTTTTGATGTTTGAAGTGTGAGAGAAAGAGAAAAAAAATTTACTGACAGCATTACGTGCTTCTGTAAAGCCAAAGAATTTTGAAAATTGGTAAATTAAAAAATTTTTGATTGTTTGATATCCTTACAAGTATTCCCCCTTTTGGAGAAGTGAAAATGGGTTTGGAAATTAGATGTGTTTCAGAATTGTGCATAGTATTACGGTCTGACTTGATTTCCAGAAAGCTAGATGGTAGTTGAAGTAGCTAGCTCATTACCGATAACTTAAGTCTCATTATAGTTAAAAATAATAAAAAATATAAAACTTTTTCTTTTAAAAGTAGGGTATTCCCTTTATCATCTCCCTCCCCCACTTATTTGCAACCAGTCCACTCATCTCAGCTCTGAAAAACTGAATCATAAATTGCCCCCAAAAAAGCAACTAAAATTCTCCTGTCCAGCAGTGCCTTTTGGCAAAGCATTTTGGTTGAGAGAATCTAAAAGAAAAGCAATTATATTTTAATAACAGGAATGATATTTTAATAATGGAGGCAATACCTACAGTGTTATTCTGTTTTGTGGTGAAATTTCCTGGACACTTCTGTTGATTAGCTGGTGCCTGGTGGGAAGGATTGGGACTAGGGAGCGTGGTCCTAGTCTAAACCTGTAACTGATTCATTATCTTACTCTAGAGAAATCATATAACCTCTTTGTGCTTTCATTTCTGTGTCTATAAAATGAAAACCGAGCCTCTAAAGACAAGAGCCTGGTGTTTCTAAGTCCTGAAGGAGACAGTCCTCAGTTCCATTGGATGCAGCTTGAGATCTCTAAACTCCTGAGGGCTGATTCTGGTCAAATACTCATGGAGATTAATAATCTTGGGCCTGTTACTTAACATCGTGGTGCTTCAGTTTCCTTTCCTGCCAAAATAGGAAAATAATGCCTAAAGCAGGGTTTTTTAAAATTTCAAATGGCATATGTGTTGTGTGTGTGTGTATTTCTCTAATATATGTGCGATTTACAATTATATATGTATAATTTGTATATGAAAGTAAAGTATTGAGGCTAATGCTTATCATTGTAGTTGTTAGGATATTTTCATTATTTTATTCCCAGTGCTAGACAGAGTTTGCTCCTCAGGGCCAATAGGATAAATTTTCATAAGTGTTGTATATGGCCTTTAAATGTAGTGTTTTGAAACTTTGACATTGACCTTCCTCCTACACTACTGTCTTCTACTTTTTAGAAACCTAGAAACCATCTGAGCCTTCTTACAAAACAATCCTTATACATCTGTGATGTCACTGCATCCTTATTTCCTCTAATCCCAACTAACACACACAGGTGCACCTATACCCAGTCACTTTTTGGCAGTGGTCTCCGGTAAAAATGGCTCATTATTTCACATTATTTTTCCCTTTCAGATTTTTTACCTCTTTTTTTCTCTCTTGTCTGATTGTGATGGGTAACATCCCTAGAACAACAGTAAATAAATTGGTGTAATACACATGTATGCCTTGCTCTTAATAATTTTTATTTTGTCAAAATATTAAAGACCCCCACTAAATATTTTATATAAAATGTGTATAATCATATTTATTGAACGTAAGGTATCTCTGTAAAAAGCACCTTTATTTTATGGACTCAAAAAATTATCAATTGCGAGACTATCAAATACGAAGAAAAATGTTAACAGGATCAATGAGATATGGCATACATAGTAGATACTGTTTTTAGTTTTACTAAATTTTTTGTTAGAATTTCTCTGTATTCTCGTTTGCTTGATGGAAACTTCTCAAGTTTTTTACTTTCATAGTTTCTATGAGTTACTTTTTGCTTTATTGCAGATATTGTGCAAACTAAGAGGCATTTTTCTTGTAGCTCTTCCTAAATGTTTAATACCTTTATTATTACATAACTTGGATCATCTTTACTTCTAAATTCCCACCATGACACAAAGGGGAAGCATCATTTGAATACTAGACGTGGAAAACATTTTTTTCTTTTTTCAAGACAGGTGGGCTATACTGAAAGTTTCTAAGCTCTTCTCCCACACACAGAATTACATATTAGCTCTGCTCATATACTATGCTAGCATGTGTCCTGACGTAGTAGAGCCCTCTGACCTTACATTGTCAGTTCACCTTATACAGGTTTTCCCCCCTCTCCTTATATACCCTTGAGTTTATCTTGCTTTAGCTTCTGTTTTCTCTCCAAAGCTAACTAACAAAAACTGTTTTATTCTTTTTCAGTTTACTGTTCCTTATATTTCCCAGCCCCTTATTAATTCCATTTCTTATCATCTTGTTTACTCTGAAAGAGTACTTAAATTGAGTATTTTTGTTGAGGTGGGATAGAATAGATACCAAGAAATGAGAGTATATTAGTATTTTGCACATCTTAAAACTCTCAGTTGGGAAAAAAAAAGGTCACTATTTTTTTAAAGGTTCTCTCTATATATTTATTTATTTGAGAGAAAGAAAGGACACACATTTGCAAGTGCAGGTGGAGGGAGAGGGACAAAGCAAGCTGAGTGTGGAGCCCAATGTGGAGCTTGATCCCATGACCCTGAGATCATGACCAGGGCTGAAATTAAGAGTAGGTGCTTAACTGACTGAGCCACCCAGGAGCCCTATGTCACTGTATTTTTTATTTGAAGGAAGATGGCTCAGCCTGGGTACTCTTGAGTGCTACAACTCAAGGTGCATACCTGATAATTCGTTAAATCTGGATTGTCTTCTCAGGGATGTGGGTGTGTGTCTAGGAAATCAGAAGAAAAAAGAAGGAATTATGCAGACTGATCTTTCTACCAATTAAAACATTTTAAGGAACCTAAACTCTGTGTAAATTATGTGAAATGTTTTGTAACATTTTTACATGTATTTATTTGTAACATTTGTAACATGTATTCATATGAAATGAATAATGTTTTGTTTGTAAATGTTACTTTCTAATGTAGCAGATTATCTAGGAAGTACTGTTTGGTTTATCCTTACTCACAGAAACTTAATTAAACTGGCTTAAGTGATTATCAGATTATTTTATGCCTCTTGAGTAGTTACTGTTCTTGGGGTTTATAGATTTTAGGAAGGCTTTGGGTCATAGGGTACTGTTTTTTGTTTGTTTGTTTTTTTGTAGGGAGAGGATCCATAGCTTTCAGCAGATTCTTAAAAAGATTAACCCCAAATAAATTAATCCACTTCTGTGGAGTTCTAGGTTAGCACTGTTTCTTTTTCATCTGTTCTCCATTGTGATCCTGATTGTAAATCATGAAAACCCAAGCGTATTTTGAAATTCAAAACAAAATTTGATCTTGAGTTGTTACCCTTGGAAATGGTAGTGCTGTTCAAATGGCATATCTAAAACAATAATAAAACTGCCATGAACTACCAGGGAATTAGTTTTAGGAAGTAGTGAATATAAATAAAGATGATACTGTTTTCACAGTGAAAGACATTAGAAAACTGTGGGTCCACATAAGTTGAATAAATGTGAAGAATTAAAAATACGCTTCTACTTTGAACTTGAGGAATTAATTTCATAGTTGTGATTTAATTTATTTTTCTGAGAGGAATATATATTGGAAATAATAAATGTTACTTGGTATTTGTATATATATGTATGTGTATATAGTAATTACTTTTTAATATTCATGAGACTAATGAAAATACTTGATTTTTCTTTTTATTTTAGTGCATGCAAGATATGGGAAATACTAAAGCAAGACTACTCTATGAAGCCAATCTTCCAGAAAACTTTCGGAGACCACAGACAGATCAGTATCCTTGAAACTTTATTTATTGTGGATTTTAAAAGAACTCATTTTTATACTTTGTATTTTAACTATTTGTATTTAGGAAGATGTGAACTTGATCAGACTGTTTTTATTAAAGATCAAAGTTGATTTGCCCTGAGCTGTGCTTTGTATGTAGTAAGTTTTTAATATTAAGTAATATATGATCTACATGGTATTTTTATCTAGTTATTACTAAGTATAAAATATTATGACTGATTCTTCTTGATCTCCAGCTCCTGACTGGAGAATATATTGTTTTAGAATATTATTAGAGATTTGACTTTTGAGCATCTTGAATAATTTTAAAATTTATTTCTAAAGAGATCTTCTTGATCACCTTTATATAGTAATCATATTTATGTTAAGGAGCTTGGCGTGTAGGCATTTAAAATGGCAAATCACATATTTAGTATAAATGGACCTGCTGAAGTAACTTATGCTAATATTTACTGCTCACATTTCATCTTTGTTACAGGTTTCACAGCTGTGTTTGCTTTTACAAATCTGCCTTAATGAATAAGTAGAATATTTTCTCACAGGCATTTTAATCAGATGTTTTTCACATTTGTTAAAGATAAAGTCATTTGATTATATAGGATTTCTCAAAGTTATATTGAAGTTTAAGGAAATAGCTCATCAAAATTGATCTGTTCTTTAAGATTATCAAATTGATTGTAGGTATTTTTTATTCTATCCAAAGGGAATATTTGCAGTTTTGACAATAAAATGTAATTTCTTAAAGAGCAGTTATATATTACCCATTTGTATACTAAAACAGTTCATGTGGTCAGACAGTGAAAAAAAAAATGCAATCTTAACAGAGTAGAGGCCATTATATATATTTTTATATTTGTGTAGAAACCTTTTAAGTTTTATTTAAAAGGTTGGTATTTGTATTTGGCCTTTTCTGTTTCTGCTCCTTCCACCTTCTTCCCCCAAATTTAACAGTCCAATATTCAAGACTTTTTTTTTTTTAATTTTTATTTTTATTTAAACATATAATGTATCCCCACCACCCTCTCCCAACCCCCCTCTCCCCCACCCCCCTCAGTTTGTTTTATGACATTAAGAGTCTCTTTTGGTTTGTCTCCCTCCTGAATCCCATCTTGTTTCATTTATTCTTTTCCTACCCCCTTAACCCCCACCCCCATTGCATCTCCACTTCCTCATATCAGGGAGATTTTTATTATAGCAAGTTCCTAGGGTAAAAGTGGGAGGTACATTTCAGATATAACAAATTGTGTGACTAGAGGTATGAGAAGGAGTGAGGGAACATGACAGTTTTTGATGTGACAGGTTCATGTTTAGTGGGGCAAGTGGCAGAAAAAGCTTACTTTCCAGATTGTGAAGGGTTTTCAGTACCATATAGAAACAGTGTGGACTTCATTCCATGGACTCATGGAAGTTGAAGGATTTGATAAGCCATGAAGGGTTTTGAAGCAGGAGAAATATTAGAAGCTTTTACTTCTACCACAAAGAAGATTAGTCAGAGGAAACCTTGGAGTTGCAGACCATGTAGAATGCTAGTACAGCCTTGAAATGAGAAATTCAAATTCTGTAATTTGAGAATTAGATTAAATTAAATAGTGGCATTGAGAGTGGATAAGAAGGAATTGGGAATATTGGAAATTGGGAAAGCAGGAGCAATTGGATGAGGTTGAGATTGGCTGTGTTTCTGAAGAAAGATACTGAGATGACCCCAAGTTTTTTAAAGCTTGGTGGGGGTTCTATAGGTAAGATAAAGCATATTCCCTGAGAGAAGAAATTCAGTGCCAGATAAAGGTTGAAGGGTCAGAAATGAAAGGTAATGAGCCATACTTTTTTGCTTTGGGAAGACTGAGGTGTGTGTTGGACGTATACATGGAGATCCCCATTTAGTAGCTGGAAACATGGGTCTAGACCTTAAAAGAAAGCAGGAAGTGCAGTTTTGCAGATTATGGAGTGATTTAGCATGTAGATGATAGAAAAGTGTTAGTTGAAGTTATATTTACCCAGGGCAGTACTCCTTTATTTTTGTGTGTTTTATTGAGCATCTTGGGAATACTGTTTTCTTTCTCTGAAAAGTGAAGGCCTAGGGCAGAACCCTGGGAATAGAGCATAGTAGAAGAAAATACAACCGAGTGAGCAAGTATGTCTAGTTGGTTTTCACCAATTGCTTGCTAGTTGTATTTATTCTTTTGTCTCTGGTTCTCACCCCCAAGCCTGAGTAGACATATTAGATTCCTCAAATGGAAGAATCTCCATTTTGTGGAAGTTTGTGTGTATGTGTATTAGGATTGATTTGGTTTGAGGTTAGTTTTTTTTACTTCTTTTGAATACTACAGGTTAATTTTTGGTAGTATCCTTTATTTGGTTCCTTGTGGGTGGAAAATGGCATCCAAGTTATTTAATCTGTCATCATGATTCCACATTTTTTTCAAAGAAGCTTTGAAGATATTCAGGAAAGGACTGTATATAGCTTCTCAGTATCTTCTTACATTGAACTATTCTATGCACTATTTTGTGTATGTTAGTAGGAATATTATTTCTTAAGTAATTACCATTAATTTTATGATCATCCTTATAGAAGTAAAGGATTACTGAGGTAGTGAGTTATTAATTCTCATGTTTTTGCTGATGTATTTTTAAGTATTTGGTACTTACTTAAACCTTTCAGGGAAGAGATTTTTTACACTGAATTGATTGGCCTTGGGTATGATTATATCCTTGACCTTTGACACACTGAAGATACAACAGCTAAAGTAGTCTTACTGCTTAAAAAAGGTTTCCTGTGTGCTAAGCACTGAGCTTGACTTTTTTATTTTCCTTATCTTTTTAAATTTTCCAAACAACCCAATGAACTAGAGTATTTTATTTTCATTTTGGGGGCTGGGAAGGGCAGGATTATTATTATCGCACCCTTTTTAAGTTATTAAGAAGTTATTAAGAAACTTCTCAAAGCTTCCAGACTTTTCCTTCTGGAGAAGGGCACTTGAATATTTTTTAATGTAAAATCAGTTACCACATTTGAGTCTTGATGGCCTTTAAAAATAGATAGGCTTATGGTTTGGGACTCTGCAGCTAGATCATAAGGTCTAGGTGTAGATTATACTTTTAAGTACCTGGTGTAATTCATTTCAGGCTTTTGGACTATGTATATTTTTGCCATTGTTTGCTCAAGAATGCTTATTTGGGTTTTCAAACTGTTACTTCTAAAGTGTTTACAAATTATGATTATATTTATATGAGGTGTTGATTTCTTACTATTCATAAAAAGATAATCTAATGGTTGTTAGAAAATACTTAAAGAGGGATTTTAAACAGACAAATTTGAGATAGATGACTACTTTGAGTAAAATGCCATGTTTTGGACTATGAGACCAGCCCTATATCTAATAAAATACTGTGGCCTTTAAAAATTGTTTTACCTTAAATATTAACAGCAACATCACTTTAGTCCCTTCTTTTAATTATGAAACATTGTGATTTGGAGGTTTTATTAGGGAAACTAGTAAGAAAACTAGTCGCCTTTCTTTATTTCATGAATCATTCTAAATTTCATTGCTCTTTAAAAAGCCTAACATCTCTGCATTTTTATTGATTTAAATATTGTTGCCTCTTCCCCAGAGACAAGTGGAACCAAAGTGAGTAAAACTCACATAATATGGGGCCTCACTGCATTCTTAACAAGATTTGTCATTTTTTAAAAGCTTTACAATTTACAGAGTTATGCAAAAGCTGCTGTGAAAGTATAATTTCTCATGTGGGATGTGGTTAATTATAGGCTGCATGTACTAGTGCATGACAAATGATAAAGCTTTACATTAAGCTTTTCATTATTAGGGTATTTCATCTTATCTAAAAACTTTAATTACTTCAGTTCCATGAGGTCTGTTGTGCACCAAAGCTAATCTGCAGTTCTTCTCCTTTGAGCTTTTCAAGATTTTATTGCTGTCAGTGGTAATGTGTCTGGAACTGGAAGATTTGGTTCTTGGGACTAAAAATTAATTTAATTGTTTTAAAAAGGGCATCTTTAAGGAAAGGAAAAAAAGTCAAATTATAAATAAATACGTTAAGAGATAAAATACAAAGTAATGTTAAACTTTTGGGGGGCTTGTTTAGTATCATTTGTTAGTTTTGAGGACAGACACAGTTCAGGGTACTGTGTTGAATGTTTTGTAACTATAGGCATGGGGGAAATTCTGGGGTATTTGTTTTTGTTTACTAAATCCCAAATCAATCACTTAAACTTGAATTGTTATTAATATTTTTTACCTTGATTTCCTGAAAATATTATTGTTCTATTTCTAATTTTTTTGGTTGTATTATTGATGTCAATCAGTAAAAAAAATCCTCATCTCTCAAATGATGCCTAGAGACTAGAAAATGAAGATGAATATTGATTAATCTCCAAATCCATTGGTTCTTTTGTTGCTGTTTCTCAGTTGCTCCTCTGTTTAAACTTGATAATATGCAAGCCGTCTTTGCCCTGAGCATTGTAGTTCTGTCCATTACCTCCCTTTACCATGGTAATAAGAGCTAAAAATTAAATAGCACTGTGCACCACTTGCTCTTAGTTCTTTACACACCACACTAGCTTATTTAATTCTGACAATAATCCTATGAGATGGGTCTCAATGGTATCTCCGTTTTAAAGAAGAGGAAACTAAGATACAACATTATATAAAAGCAAAAGCTAACTCCATTTATTGAGTGCTTACTGTCTGTTAGGGGCTGCACTAAATGCTTCATATGTATGCTCTCAACAACTTTATGAGTTGAGTGTGATTATCTTTTTTTATGTATCTAGGTATAAGTTCAGCAGATTAGTTGACTTTGAGGTTATAACAACTGCCAGTTAAATAATAACAAGTGCCTACTGGTACCAGAAATGAAGGTGTACGTTGAGAGACTGTCTTTGTTGAGAATTAATACTAGGGTCAGCATGTAATGCAAAACTGTTGTCAAAATGTTCATCGAAAATTCCTTAAGTTTTCTGTAGTGACAATTTGTAGACACAGAGACAGTCTATAAATCCAACTTGACGGTTTTTTGCCCTCTGGGCCAAATTGGGATACAGTGCAGGAATCAGTAACTACAGGCCTAAGAGTCAGCTCCTGTTTTTGGTAATAGTTTATTAGAACACAGCCATGACCATTGATTTATATATTTTCAAGGCTGCTTTGGAGCCACAAAGGCAGAGTTGAGTAGTTGCAACACAGACCAACTACCCTTCAAAGCCTAAAATATTTACCTTCTGTCCCCCTTGAAAAAATTTGCTGACCGTAGTAATAAATCATTGTTTGTTTAGGTGAATTAATAATGAAAAATTGGCTTGCATTTGGGACCTTGTACAAATATACGTAAAGACTGTGTGGTATGTTCTTGCTCTAAGAGGTACATAGGAATTGAGAGCAATCAAGAATATAGCATGTTCCGTAAATCACCATCCTTTTTCAGTTGACTCCCATGGTAAAAGATGCACTTTGTGGTGTGCTTTGATTGGTTTTTGGAAAGCAGTGTTTTATATTAACAGTACGAAGATCAAGTAAGTTCTCTTGCCTTCATGATTTATTTTATTTTATTTTAATATCCTTGGAAAACATCAACTTTTGTCTCAAAATTTTAGAAATTTTTTACTTCTTAGATTATTTCTGAGAGGGTTCTGTTTCCTAAGCAGAACCAGATTCCACCATATTTGAATTATTTATATAAGATACATTAAGTATAAATTAAGATTTCAGGGATACCTGTTACTTCTGAAAGTTCACAGCAACGTGTAATTTCACCAGATGTTTGTATTGTTTTTCACTTGAAAACATTGCATACTTAAAATGTTTCCCTTTTTCAAATTCAGTATTTATAAAACCATCATAGTTTTCAGTATTTTAGCTTTACTGTTGGTTAAATTATTTTATATATTCTATTTCTATCTTTAATGAGTTTTTTCTCTAATAGTAATTTTTAAAATCATAAACCATGATCATTTTCTCATAAATAAGAATAGTAATTTCATAGACAAGAGTAGTAATCTTTCCAAGCTTTAAGGTGTAGTATACTGTAAACAATATCTAAAATGAATGTTGTTTCTATCTTTAAGAAGGAAAACTATCAGTGTTACTTTCTCTGATATTTAAACATAAAAATTATAGTTTAAGGATTCAGATCTCTAAAAACTTTCTGTAGTTAAAAAATAGTTGTGTATATATATGCTACACTGCATTTTATATAATATATAATTATAAATATAATTGCTGTTAAAATACACGAGTTTACAAATATATATGTACAAATAATAAATATATTCCATGTCATCTGAAGTGACAATGACATTGGTCTAAGTGAAGTATATGTTCTCTTCCTTTTTGTGGAAGTAAATAGTTGGGTCTACAGTAAAAATTGCTCAGTATATCCGTATGTGTAGACCTAATCCAAAAGGCCAACTTTTTTAATTGTTTCATTTTTTTCTGTTAGAAAAATAGAAAAATGTATATTGAACTTGGATTTACAATCATGAGCACACTTAACATTTAGCTGATTACAAGTTTGAGTAAAACAACATTATTGCATTTTATGGAAATATTGGCTTATTTGTAGTAACTTCGTGGTATCAAATTGGCTGCTAAAATTTTCACATGCTTAAATAAAAATTGGTAGCTTTGGGGCCTTTAACTTAAAAGGGTCTCCAAGGATACTTTGAAAATACCCTCCAAATTTGACATTCTTTTCTAGATTTTAAAATATTTATTAGCATTAGCATAAAATTACTGATTCACAGATGAACTGGTATTGATCAGCAACATTCTGAAAAGGCTGATGCTAAACATTCCTAATTTTGAATCACAACTCTTCCTTGTACTGTAGAATCAATCCCAGAAGACTTTTTAAACTTTCTGTGTCTCACTTTTGGTTGTGAAATGGTACCTACCTTATAGGTTGTTAAGAGGAAAAAAGGAGATAAAGATCATATAAAGTGCCCTTCACATACTCAGGTTGTAGGAACTATCTTTAAAAATAGCTTTCGTTCAACTTACTTAATAAATGAAATGTTTTGATTTCCCCTTTTGCCTTCCCTGGCCCACTTTGAGTACTTTCATAATGCTTTTTAATATCTACTGTGTATTGGTTAGCTCTTTCTATTACCTGTTGCCTCAACTGTCAATTTAAAAGGCTGTTATTAACTTCTAATAAGGAGTTATTGACTGAAAATGTATTGCTTTACTGCTTCAGGTAACTATTCTTTTGAACAGAAGGATGTCTTACCGAGTATCTGTAGAGATTTTATTTCAGTATAATTCATTTCCTTTGAAATTCTTTGTATTTTATTTTATACATTTAAAAGCACTGTCCCAGGAAGGAGTTCATAGGCTTTGCCTGACTACCAAAGGGGATCATGGTGCTGAAAATGTTATGAATCTCTGGTGGAAAAATTCCCATTTTCGTGAAATACGATAAAGCAGTGATTAAGTGGTAAGAGAAGTCATCAATATCAGATAACTCAAAACTCCAAAATCCCACTAGAAATGTCTTACTCTGTCAACATATAAGGCTAGTCCAGCTAACTCCAGAAAATTAAGTAGTACTGACATTGGTTGTAGCTTCTTGACTTCTCCATTCCTCAGCTTTGAAAGAAAAAAAAAAAAAGCCTCCATTCTTCTGTAACACAGGGAATCCTCTATGATGCAACCAAGGGAAGCCATGTATGGTGGGAAAGAACAGAAGTATTGAAATCACAATTGTGTAATTTTTCTAAGTTGCTAATTATTCATCTGTGATGTGAAATAATATATATATATTGTTTACATATACATATCTATATATTAATTGCTGGGTTGTGGAAGGATTGAAATAAACTATGGACAACATATAGCACACAGTGTCTGGTACATTGTGGGTACCACATGGCTATTAATTTCCTTACACTGAGAATTTAAAATGAACTTTAACTGAGTTTGGTTGGAGGTGGAGATTTGGGGAGTGTGGTTACTTTTCATTCTAGAATTGAGTTAGGTGGTTTTTGTTGAATGGGGAGAACTTGTGTGGCCAAAAAAAAGGTAAGTTACAGAATTTAGTTGCAGAAATAGTGTGAGAGGAAAGCACAGGCTGGGGAGGAGGAAACTTGAATGTAGAGTGTAGGCTTTGTGGAAAGGAATGAATAAAGGGGAGTATACATTGTCACTGAACTCATGCTTTTCCTTAAGTTATTTGTTTTCAGAGCAGTGGAGTTTTTCATCAGAGATAAATATGAAAAGAAGAAATACTACGATAAAAATGCAATAGCTATTACAAATGTGAGTAAAATCTTCATTTGTATCACCAATTGATGTTTGTTGAATAGATCTCAAACTTTTCTTTTTTAAGATTTATTTATTTGAGAGCGGGGAATTGGGGAGGGGCAGAGGGAAAGACTTTCAAGCCAACTCCCCAATGAGCACAGAGCCCTACTCAGGGCTCCATTTCATGACCCTGAGATCATGACCTGAGCCGAAATCATGAGTCAGACACTTAACCCACTCAGCCATCCAGGCTCCCCAGATCTCAAACTTTTAACATACAAAGCAGCTTAATTTTTTGTTATTGTAAAATTATATGTAGTTACATACTTGAAAAAATTTAAACACTGGAATTTTTTTTTCACGTATTTATGAGCACTCACAAAGCAGAACTCTTGATTCAGAGAAGAATGTGTTTTGAGTAAATGCCATTTATTAAGTTAATTTATGAAATTTGCAGAAAGATAAATTCACTAATTGAAAAAGAGGGGAGGGAAAATTATTTCACTCAATTCTGGTAATGAATGAAAAAGAAACAAGGCAATTTATTGTCTCCTAAGGGCTTTAGTGGATGTGTCCAGACATATGTATATTAAGACATAGCATTGTATTGGTTATTATCAAGCATTTTGATACCTAGTTGAGACCTTATTATAGTGATCAGTTATATCTGTTTCTTTTTAGCTTTATTCTGATTAATTTTTCTCATTCCAGTTAATAACAGTTTAAAGCTAATAGTCTTTACTACTGCAATTGGATTTTTTGGTTTGTTTTTGTTTTTTGCCTTTGATTCCTAGATTGGTAAGGAAAATCTTGTTAACCACAAAACTTGTTAACCACAGTTAATCTTGTGGTTAAGTAAACTGTCAGGCAATTTGGAGATAATTTCCTCTCATTTTGTATACAAATTGGGTTTTTCTTTTCTGTCCATATGGAGAAGCAATATACCAAAAATATTGATAAAATACTAATAAAGTAAGGATATTTTAATACATTGGTCATGAAAAAAGTCTTGCTAAAAATATATAAAGTTTCAAAAATGTATATTTTGAAACAAAGATACCCTGTATATAGAGTTTAGGCTGCATTTGGGTATAGGAGAGGAAATCTTTTGAAAGATTGATAAATCCATATATACAATGGAATATTACCGCAGCCATCAGAAAGGGTGAATACTCAACTTTTGTGTCAACATGGATGGGACTGGAGGAGATTATGCTAAGTGAAATAAGTCAAGCAGAGAAAGTCAATTATCATATGGTTTCACTTGTGGAGCATAAGGAATGACATGGAGGACATTAGGAGAAGAAAAGGAAAAGTGAATTGGGGGAAATCAGCGGGGGAGGAGAACCATTAGAGACTGTGGACTACGAGAAACAAACTGAGGGTTTTGGAAGGGAGGGGGTGGGGGGGGATGGTTGAGCCTGGTGGTGGGTGTTAAGGAGGGCATGTATTGCATGGAGCACTGGGTGTGGTACATGAACAATGAATCTTGGAACACTGAAAAAAATAAAATTAAGATGTTAAAAAATTTGATAAAAATTGATAGTATTGAGAACGCTACTTACAGTGTCCATAGAATTAAATTTAGTTTGTAGTATTATGGGAGGAAAAGGACTCACTATAAAACATAAGTAATATATTTTCATATGAAATTTTAAGAAATCATTTTAGTATAGTTTATAAAAACTTATAGCTTTACATTATATACCCTTTTTTACCCTTCAAGTTTTTATTTAAATTCTAGTTAGTTTGCATAGCATACCGTGTATTATTGGTTTCAGGTGTAAAATTTAGTGGTGCATCACTTAGACACAACATCCAGTGCTCCTCACAAGTGCCCTCCTTAATACCTATCACCCATCTAATCCATCCCCTACCTTGTTTCCTCCAGCAGCCCTCAGTTTGTTCTCTATAGTTATAGTCTTTTACATTTTGCTTCCCTCACATTAAATCTCTTTAAACAATCCTAAACATTTTTGTTTTTAATTGTATTTGTAGTATTTTTTTCCTTCTTGACAACAATTTGGAAATTGTTTTTATGTGGTAATAGATAAGAAAATGGTTTTATCTTTGGAAGATAGCTGTTGCTATGGAATCCCCCTGCCCAGCCACCGATGTGATAATAGTATTATGTTCAGTTAAAAGAATTTCTTTATTCATTAAGAGATATGTACCGGGATAAAATATTTAGGGATCAAGTGTCGTGATATCTAACTCATTTTCAAAGAACAATAAAAATAATTTTAATTTTAAATGGTTCAATGAAACCTGGCAGCTGAGTATGTGTATGTCTGTCTGTGTAGAGAGAAAACAAGCATGGCATGGTGTTAACATTTGATGAGTATTGGTAAGGTTTATAGAGGTATTCATTCTACAAGTTTTTACATTTTTTTTACACTGGAGAATGGAAATACCAAGGTAGAAGATTGTGTATTCTTGAGTTTATATTATTTATATAATGAAGATTTAGAAAAGCTCATGAAAATCACATTTAACCCAAGGGAAGATGTATTCCATATTCGTTTATAAGCAAAATAATAATTTTTTAAAAATGTATATTCTAGCAAGTTTAAAACATTTCTTCCTCTTTCATGGCAATCAGTGTGTAAACAACTAATCTTACTTATCACTAAGAATTACATTATATATTTGTATATTTTGTTTTGTCTTCAGTAATAGATTGAACATTCATTCAAATTGTTTCTGGTCACTTGTTACAGTCCCAGTCTCCTGGTATTCTGAACCAAAGAGAGCATGACCTTTGCTTTCAGAGAGATTTAATTTCTTTGGGGGGATGAGATAAGGTTAAAAAAATAAACCTGAGACAAAGTGTAAGAACTGTGTATCTAAGATACTTACGGAGCACTAATGCATTTAAGGGAATATCTAAGGAGAGACAGTTTGAATACTAATTATGCTAGTTGTACTCTGATAAGACGATGTCATGAAATGGCTATTAAGCTTGATAAGGCTGTTATCCTGATATTAAATGGCTCCACATTGCTTTATCTTTACAGCTTTTGTGTCTGAATTTTATAGTTTTTCTGTCTTAGCTGGTATTTTTTAGTTTTGACAGTAACTGCTCTTATTATTTTCTTATTTTAAATAAGAGTAAGGGCCCAAAGATTGACCCTGTTTATCTATGTAAGGCAGTAATTTAATTTCTTAAACACTTTTAAAAAATGACAAATTTCTTGCCTTTCTGGAACATAAATATTTCAGATTGTTATGGCAAAATACAAAGCAATAAACTTTAAGATAACAGTGGCAAAGAGTTTGGCTATTTTTCTGTGATATTGCCCCACTGCCTGCCAGGGCATTTAATGAGTCCATGAACTAAGCCCCATAGGAATCCATCATGTAGCGTATGAGAATCTAGGATGGTACTGCCTTCATACCCAGGCATTTATTTGTAGTTATAAAAACTGCCTTCAGCAAGCTGTTAATAAATGTGGTATCTGGTCATATAAACATGACGCGTCTGAGAAAACAGGGAGGTTTTTATGTGCTGCTTTGTGGAGGAACTTTGTGGTCTGGCTGTATGATTTTGAGTGCTGTGTAGTACTGTAAGTGTGAATTAAGGGAGGAAACTTAAAGGGGAAAAGTGAAGTTTAGATAAAACACAAACAAAGGAAAATATATTTCCAAGTAGAAATGTTTTGGTACTACAGTTTGTACTGTTTTGTAGCCTTAAACAAAAAAAAAAAAAAAAAAGAAGAAGAAGATTTCATTTCTTTTGTATCTTTTAAAGTAACTGCATGGTGCTGGGCACCAATGTGGGCATAGCGTATCAACCCTTATTCATACCAACCCTCAGTACTTCTCTTCCTCACCCCTGAGATCTGTGTTAGCTTCTCATTTTGAAACTATATATAAAATTCAGAGATTGGCTATTCAAGTTCCCTTGGATTGTTTCTTCCTTTATTTGTTCATTTAGTCATGGAACAAGCAATCATTGAAATATACCATCTACAGGGCACTGAGATTGAAATGTAGAATCTTTTTAAAAAAGATTTATTTATTTCAGAGAGAGAGAGAGAGCGCGAGAGCGCATGCCTGCTAGTGCGTGAGAGGGGGAGAGGCAGAAGGAGAGGGGGAATCAGCAGATTCTGTGCTGAGTGGGAAGCTTGCCCTTGGGGCTCGATCCCCAACCCAGAGACCATGACCTGAGCCAAAACCAAGAGTCAGACACTTAACCAACTGAACTACCCAGATGCCCCAGAAGTGATGCAGTCTTTGTACAATCTTAGCTTCCTCTCATCTCAAACATTATCCAGTGTAATGTACATGTTCACTGAGTTGTATTCTAAAGCACACTGTGGTAACTGTTAGAAGAATAAAAGTACAATGGGAACACAGAATTTAGGTAGCACTAGTCAATTTTCACGGGGAGAATTTCTAAAGGAGATATGTTTGAAATTATCCTTAATGGAAATGTAGGATTTCAGGAAAGAGAAAGTAGGCTGAGTGTTGATAGTGCAGAAAGGACATTTCAGGTTGAAGGGACATTTTATCTCATCTATGCTAAAGGAAGATAAAGAGGAAAGAGAGTTCGGGTATATTATTTGTTGTTTGGGTTTGCTGTCTTGTCTAGTGAGTGTGAAAGAGGACTTTCCATGATGGGTAGATGATGAGGAGGGAATAAGTGTGTGAGGAAGTAAGTCTCAAAAGGCAAATAGGGGTTATATGGAGGACTTTTCCCTTCTTTGAGTAAAGCATCATTATTATATTAATTTTCTCTCGCCATTTAACATTGCTAGAAACTTAATGACTTTAAATGACAACGGATTTGTTATCTTACAATTTCTGTTGACTAAGAGTATGGGCAGGGGTTAGCTCAATTCTTAGCTCAGGATATCACCAGGTTGAAATTATTGGCCAGGGATGCGATCTTATCTGAGGCTCATTGTCTTCCAAGCTCCTGATTATTGTCAGAATTCATTTCCTTATGGTTGTATGACTAGGGTCCTATGTTCTTGCTGTCAGATTGGGACCACTCAGTTCCTAGGGGCCACCCTCAGGTCTTTAACTATTAACCCCATCCTCTTGTAACATAGAAGCTTATTTCTTCATTAGAGAATTTCTCTCACACATCAAATCTCCTATTTTAGGAAACCCCTTTTAGGGGCTCACCTGATCAGGCTAGGCACACCCTGAAGCGTGTGCCTTCACTCTCATTTGATTAATCCATTATTAAGTATTTTGGGATCTTAATTACACTTGTAAATTTTTAACCTTTGTCATATAACAACCTAGTCAAGAGAGACCATTATATTCACAGTCCTGCCCATACTTAAGGGGAGGGCTTTATATAGAGTATGTATACCAGTGGGTGGGAATTGTGATGGCCATCTTAGAATTCTTACCACAGTGATACAGAATGAGTCTGACCTTCCTGGTTGTTCCTTAACTGAATGAGTGATAGGGGAATTTGAAAAATTTTGAATACGGAAATCTGTTCTCTCTGTGGTCACCCCTTCCCCTCCTGACCAGTAGTGAATCACAATTGCAAGCACAGTGATTAGGTGAGTTGCTAGAAGAGCTCACAGTTCTTGAGTAGATGGGGCTGAACTCTGCCATATATTTGCACTTCTCCCATCAGCAGCTTTTCTCTCCACTTCCCTGTCCTCTCTCTCTCACTCTCTCTCTTCTTCTCCTCTTTCTCCCTTCTTTCACCCCCTTCCTCCCTACCCCACATACATTTTCATAGTTACATTATTCATTTGCCATCATAGTGATCAGAAACAAAAGAAAATCTACTAGAGCGGCAACATGTATAGGTAAATGTGACTATTTAA
This sequence comes from Taxidea taxus jeffersonii, assembly GCA_003697995.1. NCBI lineage: Eukaryota > Metazoa > Chordata > Mammalia > Carnivora > Mustelidae > Taxidea > Taxidea taxus. The sequence continues at coordinate 3,491 of RCUC01101353.1, read as the reverse complement.
TCCTGATCCCCTGACTTCCTCAGTTTTGTCTTGGAAAATAGTTCATAATCTTTGGGAGTTAGTGACTTTAAAAATAACCACTTGTTTGTTTTGTTTCAATTTGTCTTACATATTAGTTGCTTCCTTTACCACTTCTCATTTCTCAGAAGAAACCTCTTGAACTCAGTTTGAGTACATACTTGAATTTGTAGCACATAAAAAAAATTTTTTTTAATTCTCTAGTCTGAATTTCACATGAAATTATAATCAGTTGCTGTATAATTGAATATCACATAAAGGTTTAAAAACAATAAAATGTTCACTTGTTTTATGTATATGTGTATTATATAAAGACTGATATTTAATACAAAAGTAAATTCATTATTTCAACTTAGAAATTATTATAGAAACAATGTTTCTACATTATATTACTATAAAAATGAGCTAGTACTAGTAATTTAATTTATTAATTTAATTGATGATTATATAATTAGTTAAGATATGTAATTTCAAGACAATGTGAGTTGCAATGAATTTTAGATGTTCTTTAATAGGGATGAGAAACTTAGATGAATAATTAGTGAGTTAGGATTAGTATAAAACAGCAGTTTCAAGTTGACTTTCCTTGTTAATTCTTTTCATTGCAATTTTATTTTCCTCTTCTGTGGACTAGAGCTGATCATGATCTATACATTTCATAGTATTGTTGTAAGAGTTAAATAAGATGAAGCATGTTGCATTTTTAATAGAGTGCCTGGCCCATAAGTGCTTAATAAAGATAAGCTGTTGTAATGATTATATTGAAGGAAGTTGGGAAAGGTGGCAGTGCCAAGTGCCTTCAAGCAGGTAGATAATTAAGAAGTGTGAATATTCAAACTTAACTGTAACACTTTAGATTATTGGCACAATTTTGACTTGAGTTGTTTGATTCATACATCTACATTTTCATCAGCCTTTTAATTATGGTCTGCCAGTGACTTGATGTGGCATTTAAAGGACTTATATTTTGAAAGTTTTCCTCCAGATTTCTACATTTGATAGTGACCTATGCAAAGATTTTAAAGTTAATATATTAAAATTTAGGCTTCTCCTACATATTTGGTGGCTGTGGTTACTTAGTTGATTAAAGTCTTTTAATAAGCCTCACACTGATTCATTTGATGGTGTCTTTTGTACGATTTATTTATTAGTTCAGTAAATGTATTTTCAGCTTTTGTGTCAATTACATTGACATTGGAAATCACTTTTTTTAAGATTTTATTTATTTGAGAGAGAGCGCAAGCGTGCGCGCATATGTACAAGCCAAAGAGAGCACAAGCAGGGCAAGGGGCAGAGGAGAAGCAGACTCCCCCACTGAGCAGGGAGCTCCATCCTGGGACTCCAGGATCATGACCTGAGTCTATGACAGATGGTTAACTGACTGAACCACCCAGCTGCCCCTGGAAATCATATTTTTAAGATGATTTCTGGGCTCCTGAAAAAACCTGAGCTTTGCAGTATATTGAAAGCTCATGACACAGCCATTTGAGAATTGTTATGGTAAAATCTCCACTTAGAAAACATATCCAAGAGTTTCCAAAGTGGGTTTGAAGCAATGTATTGCTAGTAATTAATCCATAAGGCCTTTTTTAGTGGTCTTATGTTTTTCAGTGTTTTAGAACACTAGATTTTATTATTATAGCATTATTTTGTTGAAAATGGTGGTATGGAGAAAAAATTGATCGAGAAAATAATGTGATCTTTTCTTGAAAAGATGAAAGTACATTTTGCCTGATGGCCTTCAAATAATCATATTGATATCTTTTTTGTAATACCATTTCAAAATGTGTTTATTCACCTTATCTTGGTAGGCGGGAATTGGAAACCTGTTTTGCCTGATCAGTTTTTCTTTTGCAAGAGGTGAGTTTATGTAGTTGTATTGCTTTAGGAGTTTCTTCACATACAGGTTACTTTGATGGTGGCCTAAAGAGGAACCTCTGGGCTTGAGAATAATTGAAAGGACTGTAACTCATTTATTCCTAAGTGATATCTTGGTTCCCACTATGCCTTCTCTCATGGATGGAGGGGTTGGACGAGATTAGTAGGTAATAGAGGGACATTCAGTCATAACAGCTGCATTTACTGACCCCACCAATTTCCAGTGAAATTCTCTAAGGTCAAAGTCTTTTCTGCTCTCTCTCTCTCTCTAAAAGTACTAGAATCCAGTGAAATGGTGTGTTAAATTCTAGTTACAAAATAAACTATGAATTTGATAGTAACTAACTTATATGAGATTTCAGAAAATTATGCTAGCAAGCAGTGAACTTACAAAGGACAATGCTAATTGCTGAGATTGAGCCTCTTTTTGGTTCTTCCTCTGAGATACTCCTTTCCTCCTTTTTTATTTTGCTCTAACATTTAGAAGTATTTACTGAGACTTGTTGAGTGCCAAGTGCTAAAGATAGTGAACAGAATACAAAGTATCTGTCTTCAAGAACTCCAGTCAGTTGAACAAAGAATACTGATAAGTAATTGGATCTCTACAAGATGTCTTGTGATAACTTCTGCAATAAGAATGTATTATAGAAAGTGCTTTGGGAGTATCTCAGGTGGCTACTTAATTCCAACTGGAGTGATGAAGGAATACTTCCTGGAAGGGGCAGTGTCAGCTTAAAAGTACGGGATGGGTAAGAACTAATAGCAAGTATGGGTATTTTAGGCTGAGGAAATAGCAGAAGCAAAGACAGAAGCAAGAGAAGCAGACTAGAGAGCTAGAACCAAGGGGGAGTGGTTTATTGCTAGATAGTAGTTTAGTAGGGCAGGAAAAGGTAGGGAGATAAAGTAGATGACACTTGTGGCCTGGTTAAAGAGTTTGGACTCTGTCCTTATGTAATATGTATGAACTGTTTAAAGCTTCTAACTAAGGATATCTAGTGATCAGATTTGCATTTGAGAATGTTACAGTTTGGAGAAGAGCAAGATTTAGGGCAAGGAAGCCAAAGGATTAATTCAGGTGACAGATGATAGTGTTTTTCTATTAGTTCTTAGTGGAGAAAATGGTGAAAAGTGGTTCTGAGAGATTTAGAAAGAATACTCAAGAGCACCTAGTTTTTCATGCCTCTGTATTTTTTCTCCTCCCCTGCTTTTTTTGTTCTCTCTCATCTATCTGTTCTGTGGTGTTTCTTCCTTCTGATTGTCAATATTTTGACTTCTATTTCCTTGTTCCTTGCTCATGTAATGTATCTTACACTGCTCATTGACTTTTTTAAAATGAATTTTATTGAAGATAAAATTTATGTGCAATAAAAGACAATTTCGGGTACATTTCATTGACTTTTCTTTTCCCTCAAAGTTTTATTTAAATTCTAGTTAGTCAACACAGTGCAATATTGGTTTCAGAGGTAGAGTTCAGTGGTTGATCGTGTACAGACAGCACTCAGTGCTCTTCACAAGTGCTTCTTAATATTCATCCCCCGCCCCCCACCCATAGTTCCTTGAAAAATACCTAACCCTGTGTAACCATCACAGAGAGC
>RCUC01101352.1:0-10392 GCA_003697995.1 Taxidea taxus jeffersonii | reverse complement strand
GGATCTTGTGGGGTCCCCACGCACAGAGCAGTGGCCTGTGTCGCGGATTACAGTTCAAGGTAACCCTGAGTTGAGAGCTCACTCCTTGGCTCTGTCTCCATAGCCAGCTTCCCTGCTCCGATACCTGCGAGCTCTGCAACACTCAGATAGCCTCGATCCTCCTGTGACCCAGCGGGACCTGGGGCCACACTGTCCTCTCGTGGGATTCACCCCAGTTTAGCCTCTGGAGTGATGTCCCTCTGTGGAGCAGACTTAAAAGTCCTGATTTCATGCTCCGTTGCTCCACCGCTTGCTGGGAGCCAGCCCCCGCCCCACGGTCTATCTTCTTGTCCCGTTGGAGTCACTTCTCCACACGTCCTACCTTTCAGAAAGTGGTCAGTTTTCTATTTCTAGAATTGCTGTTCTTCGTCTCTTCGATCTCCTGTTGGATTTGTAGGTGTTCACAATGGTGTGATGAGCTATCTAGCTGGTCTCCTGCTGCCTGATGTCGTCTCAGCGTCTACTCCTCCGCCATCTTGACCTTGTACCCCCTGTAGGACCTTTCTAAGTGTATTTCAGATATTAACGTTTTATCATTTATACATGTTTTTCTGCTGTGTGGACGGCTTTCTCACTTTCGTAGTGGCAACTATTGAATGTGTCACATCGAGCAACAGTAGAAAGATGACCCAACTGACCTCTGGGGAGCAGATCTCCCCAGCCTGATCAGTCTTTGCAGAGGCAGCCTTGGCTTTTCTGAATCCCTGCCCTTCTAACAAGTCAGCCAGTCAGTTTCCACAGCAAGGCCTCTAGCATTTTGTTCGGACCACACTGAGTCTAGGTTGATTTGGGGAAATTTGGCATCTCTACACCCTCCCATCTCCCAGCCACGGACAGGCATGCTGCTCTGTGCACTTCCTCCCTTATGAAGGGCTTCAGCTCAGTTTTATATTTTCTACAGAAAAGCCTGTCACAGATTTTGTCTGGTTATACCCAACGGCCTTATTTCTCATCGCTGCTGCTATTGTATGTTTCTCAAAGCATATTTTCAAACTATGTTTTTACCATGTTTCAGTGCACCTGACTCTGCCCACTGACTTCAGCAGCTAATTGCTGCTTCTTTGGGGTTTTCTATATTGATAATCATATCTCTGAGTAATCTTTGTTTCTTCTGCATTTCTTCACCTGGTACATTTTCACCTCGTCTCATTTGTCCTGGCCATGAAAAGAACTGTGTGGATTTGCCTTGCTAGTGCTTTGTGTTAAATGGTTGTGTCTGTGCGCCAGCAGCCACGGTGAATCCTGTATCTTCTTTAAAATACTTCTGTTTCATTTCCCACAGTCAGATCTCTGACATACTTACACTTGAACTATTTTGTGATCTAACTGACCAAGCTCCATTTAGTGGAGAGGTCATCCTCACAGAGACCCCAGAGGGATAACTTTCTTATGGCGTGAGGACACGGCAGGAAGACGCCAGCAGCCAGCGGGGAGAGAGCTCATCAGGAACCAAACTGGCTACATCTTGTTCTTGCACGTCCAGCCTCTAGAGCTGTGAAAAATAAGATTATGTCATGTAAGTCGTCCTGTTAAGGTGTTTTGCTATAGAAACTCAAACGAGGATAGCATGCCTCGCCATGGATGGCCCTTGAGGACATTATGCTAAGTGAAATAAGGCAGATACAAAGATAAATTAGTAAGTGCTGTATGACCCACTCGTATGACGCACCTACATAGGCAAATTCAGAGAGGAAAGTAGAAGGGTGGGCCCCACGCCCAGGGCACCTGGAGTCCAACATGCCGCCTTTGTTGTTCGGGCTCTGACATCACGTTCTTGATGCCATGACATCATCAGCCATGCAGACCCTGGAAGACTCACGTTACCCCAATAACCTGTGAAGATAAAACCATTTCCTTCCATAATGAGAATCTGCCGCTGGATGCGGGAAGATAGTTTTAATCTCTTTAGTGTTTTTTATCTTGATCTCATCCACCAGGTGAGAGAACGTGCAGGGATCGGTGAGAGGAGTTCTGGGGACCAGGTGATATAAAGGGGCTAATTGTTCTGATTTCTGTAAATTCTGACGTGGAGGTGTTATCATGGAGCTCAGGTCAAGCCCGTGAGCTCTGCATCCCTCAGTGAGGTGCACGGTGAGACGGCACGGTGGAATGGGGGACAGGAACCAGTAAAGTTTGGCAGCCAACTCTGAGGACCTGAGGCCAGAGGAAGGGGACACCCAGGGTGCCATCAGCACAGAAGGGCATCATTGATCCTCACCCTCCCACACTCTGCGAGGAACCTCACTGCAAGTGGAGAAATGCCATCTGCCCGTGCACATTTCCCTTTTCCTCTGGCCTCTGAAGACTTTATTTTCACATGACTCGTTGGTGTCTTCTGTGGCAGGGGGAAACAGCTGGTGTCAGTCCTCCACTACCATCGCAGAAATGATTTCTCGATCCATAAGCATGTAAGACCTGAAGATGGACGCACAGGAGGGGTGGGGAATGGAGGCAGAATGAACGGCGGCACACAGTGAGAAAGTGCAAAGCTGAGCAGCAGAGCCTGGAGACGGCGCCCAGCAGCCTGCCTCCCACCATCCCTGAGCCACTCATCAAATCAGCACGGAGAAAGGGGGACTGACAGCTCCGAGCTACCAGTACACGCTGAGCGCAGGGGTGCACTTTATCTGTCAGAAGGTGAGCTGCTTAGCATTTAGCTAGCTGGAGGCTATGATTATCGCTTAAAAAAATAACCTGAAATTCACATTTGAAGCATCTCAAAGCACACTCCCCATCAACCTCACTCCCTAATTGCTTCTTCTTCTCCTCCACTCATCCCACCGCTTTCCCCTCTCTCCATGCTTCCTCTTTCCTTCCTCGTCTTCCTGCAGGTCGAGAGAGCGGGCAGCTGTGGGGTGGGGAGATTTCCAGATAACACATATCGAGCTACAATCGGCTCTTGATCTCTTACTGTCTGATCTTGCAACACTTGCAGAGACCACGCTACTGTTGCTATTTCTTACGCGGCTCCCTAGAATGAGAGACGGCTGTACCACCACTGAGAACTGTTATCATAATTTCATTTTCCTGGGACAGGGGCCCCGGGAAGCTGAGGCTGGGTCACTATAAACACAATAAACACTTCTGTACCTTTGAATTTTGAGTGAAGTCGATAGCATTGCTGCATATATTTGTCAGTTTTTTGGCCGTGTAACAAACAACCCCTGAATCTTCGCAGCTTACAGGAATCGCCCTTCCTTCCTCACGGCAAGTCCTCCGGACAGCTCTGCCTCAGGCTGCTGGTCTGCTGGGCTCTGGACCCCAGGTCGGCTCAGGTCTCTCGGGAGCGGCAGCGACTCGGAGCGAGGACCGAGGCTCTGGAGGCCACACTGGGCCCGTGTGCTCTGCCCCACTGGCAGAGCCGGAGCCGCCCACACACTCTCCTGACCGCAGGGCACTGCAGAGAGAGAGCACAGGAAGGGAACCCGCCAAGCCAACCTTGTGCTGGACTGAAAACAACAAGCGTGAAAAGCAATAAAAAGTTAAAAAAAATTAGGAGTAAACCAACTTCAGTATTAATCACAGATCACCGAGGCTAACGTTTGAATTCTTATCAGAAGGCAGGCGTCGAGGCACGCATTTTTCCAGGCATTCACGGTCTTATTTACGAATACCGACCTGCCTGATGAACGCACTGACACCCTCCCCCTCCCAGCGAGATCCTGTGTGATTTTCTGCACTATTCGGAAACGTGCGAAACTGGGTGTTGCACAGAATTCGGGGCACAGTGAGGGATCCATGCCTGATGAATGGATACGAGAGGGCAGCGTCAACACAGGAGGCTCCTCACCTTCACGCTACCCTCCTCGTGCCACACCTCAGACCCGCAACCGCACACACAGAAATGACTCGTGAAAGTACCCACCTGTAGCGTGTCTTTCCGGGTGGGTCCCCGATGGCGTGTTTTTGTAACCGAACTCGATGGGATGTGATGAACCACAGTGCAGTTTCGCAGAGAAAACCCATACAGGGGGAGGCCGTGACCTTGTGAGGTCCACGCTCAACTGGGAGGCAGCGGATGTAGCAAACGCACCGGGAGATGCCCGTGAAGGGTTTCAAGAGCGCGTGCAGCCACTGACCTTCACCCCCACTGACCTGTCACAGGCCCCACGGGGGCCAGCTGGAGCCGTGCCGGAGCCCAAGAACCTGGAACTGCGGAGAGCCCCTCTGGTTCCCTGTGCTTTGGAAGGACAGTCACGGCAGCTCCGTGTGGCCAGGGCCGGAGTGGGCGCAGGAGGAGGGCACTCTAGCCGTCTGCTGGTGCTGTTCTGTGGTTAGCGAGGCTGTGTGTGCCTCACATACAGCACGGCTTGTGTTGTGTGTTCTTGATGCACATAGGCATGCACGCACAAGAATGCACATGCACGAGAACACAAGAACACGCACACAAACCACAAACATGCACAAGAATACACAGGCACAAAACTGAACACGCACAAGAACACACGCACAAGAACCCAAATGCACACGCACAAGAACACAACAAGAACACACACGCATACACAAGAACACAGGACATTCTGGTGGGTGTGGGAGGTTCAGTGCCCCCCCCGCCGCGGTGATGGTGTCGCTGGTGTCTATCTTTGTCCCAGTGCATCGGGAGGCGCACGGGGCCTGTGTGCGATGTCCGTCCATCAGTCATCACTCAGTAAACCAAAAAATAAATGGGTAAAGGAGGAACCATCATCTTCCACCAAGTCCAGATCCCCCTTGGCCCCTGGGCCCTCCGGAGCCCGATGAGGACACCGAGGGCTTGGCCACTCGCTGAGAGCTGGGTGCTCAGCCTGGGGAGCACCTCGCCCCTGGGCCTGGCCCCGCAGGCAGCCAGCACAGGCTCAGCCTCAGGCCAGGCTCGGTGCGGCAGAGGCGGGAGCCGGGAGCCCAGAAGGCCGCTGTCACGGGCGAGAGGTCTGGGAGCTCAGGGGGGAAGGGGTGCATTTCAGCCCCACACAGGAGTTGCGGCCAGTCCACGGGGGTTCACCCCCCACTCCCCAGAACCCCCACACAGGCTGGGATGAGGGGCTGCTGAGCGCTGCCACAGTGACCCCTGGAGAGGCTCACGAGGCCCAGCCGTGTGGACCCATCACTGCGCAGCTCCCGTGCCCTTTGGTGATGATTTCACCAAAACCCACCTCCGGTTCTTTTGTCCAGGAAACCAGCCAAATCCTAGAAGTCTCTGTGCCCAGGGCACACATCTGCCAATCCTCCGTCTCTCGATTCGGATTTCTGTCTGCGGTGCACACATGGCAGAGTGGGCGCGCTGCATTTTCCCTCCCCGGCCTCCGAGCTCCCGGGGCACCAGCAGGCCCGCTCCCTTGCGCCCCGGCCCTGGACCCACGAACGGATGGGGCCGCATACAGCCCAGCCTGGCGCTTCGATACGTTTCTGCACAGACACCGCAGCAGGGGACCCACGTCAGCCCCAGGGACCCTCTCACGTGACCGCAGGGAGAAACCCCGAGCAGGACGCGCCGGGGAGCCAGTCGCACGGAGAGAGGTGTGCAGACCTTCCTCTCGATCAGCCACGATGGACACGTGCCGCGGTGACCTGATCACCGTCTCCCGTGTGCCTCCCGGAGATCAGGAACCGGCCCACCACACCTCGGACGCACACGTGTCCTGTGAGAGCCGCTCGCAGGTCCGCAGACGCTGCCCCTGCTGCAGGTCCCCGAGTGGACAAGCCCCGGCAGCTCCACGCACCAGTCTCAAGTCCTGTCTGTGGGCCCTCGCACCCGCCGGGAGGCTGGCTTTCTTGTTCAGTCCATCATTTGGCGGGAACAAAGGGACGCCAGAAGAGACGCCACTTTCTCGGGAGGCCATTCTGTGGAAAGCACCCACCTCGGTTCCATTGGGGGGACGAGTCCTCATCCCAGGAATTAAAAATTCTTCTGCCAGTTGGAAAACTTGCCGCTACAGCCACACAGATGAGACGAGCTGCTCCCGTTGGAGAGCGCAGGTCCGCACCCTGAGGCCGTCCTGCAAGGTGAGTGAGCCCGGAGTCGGCCTCTTGAGCTCCCAGCACTTTCCACTGAGCCTGCCTGCACCGAGAGGAAACCAGGACACAGGATGTCGTCCACTGCCTCCGGGTGAGCCTGGGAGGGGCGAGGTGGCTCTGGTCAGCACAGAGGTCCACGGCGGAACCCCTCGGGTAGGGCGGGGTGCTGCATTGCCGGGGTGGGAGATGGACCAGCCCGGCCGGAGGACCCCAGCCCCCACACCCGCTTGTGCTCGTGCTCAGTACACACCGAGATACACTTGCAAGCTTCTCACTAAAGGCAAAATTCTCCCGAGGGTGATTTTGGAACGCAGATGTCCTCGACGAGGATCCTTTGAGAGACCTAATTAGTGTGCCTGGACACGCCACTCTGGAGAGCCCACTGGTAAAGCAAGCCAGCGTGCCAGATGCCTGGTCTGGTGACTGTCTACCAGCTTCCTGGAGAACGCTGGCACGGCACAGTGTGCGCAGCAGCTGGTGCGACTCTTCCCGGAATCGTGATGAAGGTGTGCTCGAGATCCTCAGCTCCTGAACGGGTCCTTCCCGCTGCTCTGCCTTCTCCGAGTCCTTCAAGCGATCCACGGGGGTGAGGACTGGAATCCAGCCACACGAGCAGAGCTGTGTTCAGAGCCCGCCCGGAGTGCTCGAAGGCCCTCTCCCCTGAGTTAAAATCAGGACGCAGGGGAGAAGCAGCTCCAGGGTGGTCCCCTAAGGTCGCAGGGCCCTTCCTTGAGGGACTGGAAGCAGCTGTCCTTATCTAACAGACCTCTGTGAACCCGGAAACAATCCAAAGTCCTTCCGTCTGTCCTTCTGGCCCATCCCCAAACCTCCCGTTTATCTCCAAAGTCTTGTAACGTCTGGGAACTCTCGTCTACCACAGTCCAGTCCCTCAGACAGAAGACAAAAAGGAAAAGAGGCCATTTAAAAATACAGATGTCTATAAAGTGTCCTTGCCCCAAATCTAGCCCACAGCATCCACGAGATGACTTAGCAAGAGTAAATACAAACCTGGAGTGCCTTCTCCGCAAATATGAGTAGAAAAGAAGCTTTAGCCCTCCTAACGGGTGAACTCAGTTCTCTCTGCCAGGAAACCAGCTCGGCTCCAACTCTTCTTTTAGAAACTAGTGAGTTCTGTGTCAACATAACCTTTCATGGTGGTTTTTTTTTAAGATTTTATTTATTTATTTGACAAAGAGAGAGATATCACAAGTAGGCAGAGAGGCAGAGAGAGGCAGGGGAAGCAGGTTCCTGCTGAGCAGGGAGCCCGATGTGGGGCTTGATCCCAGGACCCTGAGATCATGACCTGAGCCGAAGGCAGAGGCTTAACCCACTGAGCCACCAGGTGCCCTCTTTCATAGTGTTTTAAAACAATAATTTTGTTTCTGTCTGTCTGGATGTGCTCTGGATACATGGTATTTTCAACCTCCGGATGGTGTTGCCAAAATTAATTCATAAAAGAGCTCTATTTAATTGGCTTAAAGGAAATCAAGCATTTGTACAAATTCTCAGAAACAGAAGAGAACCGACCCACATAAGTTCCGAGCTCACATGGTCTGAGATTGATCCTTACTAAGTAAAGCTAAGCGAAGTTTCTAGTTGGATTAAAACAGGAGTGTTTTTAGGATTGTCAGCATTAAAACGGATGCTTTCATTCTACCTACATTTAATAAAAGTCAGATTAGCTCTCTGACAGAGTTTGTCAGCAAGAGAGGCAAGATCAGCTGAGTAATGCCTCCTGGAACTTTTCTGACTCATCCAAACATAATTATTAAAACAACTGAACCGAGAAGATGTGAGATAAAAGTTTAGGAATTTTTCAACAATATTTGTGTCTACTTAAATAGTATCCCCAATCTTTTTTTTTTTCGGTAACTTGAAACCTTAAGGTTTTGCAAAACAAAGTACGTAAAGGATAGTCATTAAATATCTAGATCATTCCCAAATAAGACACAGTACTGAACACAGGTTCATTCATTACGAAACACAAGTTTAATCCACTTTGATTTCTTATTCCAGAGAAATTAAAGATATCTGGGCCTGTTAATAGACATGCTTTGTATTCTATTGAGAGATTATATTACGAAGAAGCATAGTTTTTAAAAATTATGAAATATATTCATAAATTCGCTATTCTAACAAATTTTGGTGTAACAGTCCAAAATTGCTTACTACTTAGTTTTCACTAAAAATTAAGGTTACTGAGAGTGAAACAATTCTAATTAATATAAATAAGACTATTGGAGATAACAAGGGAACAACACTTTCCCGTATGGCGGGAAAGTGAGATGGTGTTTTGGGTTAAAATAAAAGGGGAGAGGGTATGAGGAATGGGAATACATTTTTGTTGAGGGAAAAAAAATAATTTTGCCCCAAAATGAAGCTGCTTGTTTACAGAGGGAAAATTTGGGACAAAATGTAAATGTAAAACACTTGTAGAAAGTTTGTGAGAAAAGAATCTTTGGAAGAGGATTTTATGTGTGGTCAGGACTGATTAAAATTGGAATGATGAGTTTAATATTAAGGAGACTCTGGATAAGATTAGAATCTGGTTTTTCTCTCTGCTAAAATGACAGTTCTTAGATTATTGGTCTGCTCTTAATAGGAAATGATTGGAAAACATTTTTCCTTTGTCTTAAATGTGATCTACCTAGAAACATAAGGTTTGTATGTTTTGTCTTTATCAGATCTTCGATTACTTAAGAAAGTTGAATTTGCTTGAAGTTTAAAAGAGCCAAGTTGGCTAACAACCAGGTAACCTACTGTCTTTGCCTCTGGAATCTCTTACTGTCACCTTGGTTAACAGAGAGGTGAACGTTAAGTTTGCGATGATCCGTAATCCCGTTGAGGCGTGTGCTTCAAATCTTCTGATATGTATTTTTTTAATTCCTAAAATTAAAATTCTCAGTGAAGTGTTTTCAACGAATTAGGCTTGCTTATTTGTTATGTCAAGTTACTGGAAAAGGGTTGTCAGGTAAGTGATGATAAGCCGTCTTGGGTCATGTCTTAGGGGTGAGCGCTGTTCTAACGGCTCCAGGGACCCACATGAAAATTCCTAAAGTTCTGGCGTATTCTGATACGGTGTCGTCCCACGTAATTCCAATACTGAAGTGCTGTGTGTCACAGAAGTAATGAGATTCCCCCGTCGCCTGCTTTGTGAGAGACTCTCCTCGGATTTTGAACGGTGCCCATTGTTGAGGCTTGTCACTGTAGGTACCGGTTTATCCTGACGCTCTTGCAAATGGGTTTCAGCTTGAAGGGGACTAGGAAAAAGGACTTTTGACACCCACAGGTTTCTGATACCCTGAAGGTCATAAAACTAGATAAACTAAGAATTTCTAGAATGAGTAGGAAAACTGCATTCAATCAGAACAAATTAGTAACACGGGACTGAGAGAATTGAGGAGGATGTGATCGTTTCTCGTCCCTAGGATTCGAAGCATGGCTGGTTCGCTAATGTTTGCTTTTCCAGATTCAAGGAAACTTTCTCTTAGGAGATCTCTGACTTACAGAAATTTGACAAAACATTCCTTTGTAAACAAACGGAAACATTTACCTTTTCTCTTGAGCCGAACCCTCCGGAATTCAGAAACTCTCAGCGAGTGATCTCCTTTCACGGCAATTATAATCATTAGCATAAGTTCAGGAAGAATCTGTTCTCCTGGTAACGGGACACCCCTGGAAACACTGGTCATATCACAGGCTTTGAGGGGAATGTCGTATCTGGGAGAGACGCACACAGAGGTGTGACCAGACAGCTTCAAGGGACCCGGGTTGACCTTTTGGAGCTAATGAAGCCTCCTGGAAACCCCATCCTGGCACCTTGCTTATGGGGCTCCTGGAGCCTCGCCAGGTGGGGAAGGAGGTCACTTGCTGGCAGGATCAGGCACCTCAGGATACTCGGGGACCTCGAGGAGAGAGGAACCCCCCAGTCTACAGGGACAAGTATTGGGCTTGGTTCTCAGCCTTCCAAGGCTCTTAGAAGCTTGACCTGAAAGTCCTTATGAGACGATCCAGCAAAGCAGCTTCTTGAAAACCTTTACAGCCAACTGCTATTCTTGCCGTGTTTATGTAAATAATCAGGACAAGTCCAGTGAAACTGCACTTGTTTTATGAACAAGTTCATCTTATTGTTCTGGAACAAGAATTCCCGTCTTCTTCAAGGTCCTCCTAACTGGACTAAGAATCAAGTTGCCATGAGACAGATTCGCAGGAGAAAATCAAATGTGATAGTGTAAGTAGGCGAAGCCACCCAGACCTGGGCGTTCAGGGCCAGTCGGGCAGACTGAGGCCGGCGCATCCTGAGGAACCAGGGAGCCGGGGCTGGGGGGCAGCGGGGACTCCGGAGGGAAGGAAGGCCGT
>RCUC01101350.1:0-46904 GCA_003697995.1 Taxidea taxus jeffersonii | reverse complement strand
TTTTTTTCCCATTAAGATTGTATTGGCATTCCATGCCATTAAAGTAGTCTGCATCATCATTTTGATTGCCTGTCATTTGTGATATGGACACATTCTGGTTTATTTAGCCAATTCCCTATTATGTGACATTTAGGTTGATTCCAATACTTTTTTTCTTATCATTAGAATCATTGCTGTAAGGAACATCCTTGAACTATGTCAAAGTTTAGCCCATTTTTTAAAAGACTATGGTAATAGTCGAATCATTCTCCTGAAAGGCTAGATGTATTTCTGAACAATTGTGTATGGATGCCTTTTATTGCAATTTAAAACATATTTGCCAATTTGATGGGTGAAAAATGAGCATCTCCTTGTTAATTTTAATATCTTGGATTATGCGAGATTAAACATTCTCCTTGCCGTTATGCGGCTGGTGGGGATATTTTGTGCTCCCCTGCTTCCAGACGATGGCTAAGTGTTGTTAGTTACCACTTAGGAAGATGAAATTGGGGAGTGCTGCCAGGCAGCGGAGGGCAGTGAAAGTAGTCGCTATTAGCCTTAGGAGCCGAAAACCAATCTTCCTAAGTGTCTGTTTTCAATCTTTCCTAAGCAGGCCTTCTGATCTGAATCTTCTCCTCCAGGCCTCCTGTAGGACAGAACTGGATGGAGCACAGTGTGGGACCCAAGAGGCTTGGGATGGCTTCAGGATGCAGACAGGGTGCCTGGCTCACTAATAGATTGATATCTTTCGCCTCCAGTCATCCCCCCATTTTCTTCCTCTCATTCATGCAGATAATCACATATCAAATAGCTTTCATTTTGTTTTCTGGTGTCAGTTCCCTTAAATGACGGAGTAACTAGAGTGTCTGAAGCTATTGCTGATATTTTTGTGTCGATTTGGGTGGATAATCTGCCCAGGAGGTGGTTTAGGATCCCAGGCTTCTGTTGCTCCTAGGCATGCAGGCTCACAGGACTAGGTGAGGAGAGAGGTCACAGCAGGGGAGCTGGACTTGGGAGGTGCCTTACAGGCGAGCCATTCGCTCCGGATCAGATCTGTGATCTATATAATATGCAAGGCGCTGGGTGGCCCAGCAATCCTGGGTTGGTATGGCTGGGCTTTGAGGACATTGTGGCACCGTGCTCGTTTCATGATACAAAAATGACTTTAGTGTCATTCATTCCAGTTAGAAGATCTAGGGGTGGATCTGGAAGACAAAAATCATGAGGTATTTTGCCAGTTTCGATAACCAAGTTTATGAGGAGAAAAGAAATGGCTGTGGGGAAGGCCTGCGAGGTGGTGAAGTCTGAGGGGATTCTGGCTTCCCTCCAGCGGAAGCAGGTGGTGTGAGCAGCTCTTGTGAAGGCTGGGCTAGAATGGCCCCTCCATCATCCCAAACTGGCAGGTGCTCCCAGAAAAGTCGCTGAGGTATGAGAGAAACGGCCTCGTTACCTGGAATGTGGGAAAGAGAGTGGAGGTTTTATGTATAATTTCCTTTCCTCAGAATCCAAAATAGTCATAAATAAGCCCAAAGAGGCAACAGGCAGGAGAATTAAACATGAATGCCTATCATTTCTGAGGAGCTGGAAGCTGAGAGGAATTCAGATAGCATCTCTCAACTGTGGGTTTTGACTCTAAAGTAACTTGGCCAAAGCTCCCTGAAGTCAGCTTGTGAAAAGGGATCTGCAAGGTGACATCATGCCACAGAGATGAAGATTTTTGCAGTGGAAAAAACAGGTTTAGCATAAGTGAGCCCCTTGGTGTGACGAGACATAGGGCCTTTTGGTGTTGACTGCACACAGGAGAGGATTTGGGAGGGACTGGTGGCCCATGCAACTGGCTGCCATGAAGAGAACTGCCTCTTGGAAGAACCTGGAGGCATTTGGTTGAACTTAGTGGTGGGCCAGGCTTTATTATTCATCACAGTGAAACTGCTTTTTCTTTTTCTTGTTTGTCTTATAAATCTGATTTGATCTTCATCATATAAAATATCTACCACGGGTTTATTGAATTTCGGCTTTTCCAGTTGGGATTTGAACACCTGCTGAGGCTCATGGGAGGGGATGTTTTATAACTGGTGTGGGGGAGAAGAAGGAATGTGTGCTTTATAAGTTATGGTAGCACAGGGTGAGGAGTCAGGCATGGACCCTCAGTCCTGTTGGGGGTGCTGTGCAACAATGGGTAGAGTGAAGACCCCAGAGTCAGACCATAGGAGAGCGGTCCCCCTTATCTGTGGTTCCACTTTGTGATCTCAAGTAGGCGCGGGTCAGCTGTGGTCTGGAAGCAGATGATCCTCCTTCTAACATACTGTCAGAAGGTCACTATTGCCTAATGCCACGTCAGAACACCTCTGTCCTTCATCTCACTTCATCTCATCATGTACATGTTTTATTGTCGCATGTCATTCATTACAAGACGAAGAAGATTTAGTAGTATGGCACTCCTTTCACGATACAAAAATGGGCTTTCATGTCCTTCTTTTCCGTTAGAAGGTCCGAGGATGGATTTGGAAGACCAAAATGATAAGATATTTTGAGAAAGGAAATCACATTCATGTAACTTTTATTACAGCATATTGTTATAATTCTATAATTATTGTTATAATTGTTATAATTCTATTTTATTCTATTTATATTCTATTTATATTCAATTGTTATAATTCTATTTTATTCTATTTATATTCTATTTTATTCTATTTATAATTCTATTCTATTTATAATTCTATTTTATTATTAGTTGTTGTGAATCTCTAACTTAGAAATTAAACTTTATCGTAGGTATGTATGTCTAGGAAAAAACATAGTCTTGCAGAGGGTTTGGTACTGTTGGTGTTTCCAGTCACTCCCTGGAGGCTTTGGAACATGTTCCCTGTGGATAAGTGGGGAGAGGGGACCACTATAAGTGCCACGGGAACCTTACCTCCCACTCCACCTGGAGGCAGCAAGGCTTTGTTTTCTGGTCCAGGGTCTGTGTGTAACTGGGGTGGGAGGCCCTTTAACCTGAGAGTTATTATCCTTGCTGCATGATTTGAAACCTCCTGACCTTAGTTCTCACTTGTAAAATGAGATAATAATAGTATCCCTCTCAAGGAATCGTGTGATTAACTGCGTTAATACCTTTAAAAAAAAGAGCACTTAGAGCACAGAGTGAATACTCCATGCATGTTAAGTATTATGATGACAGTAGTAGTAATGATCGTGAATACTGGATGTCTCAGATGGAGGGAGCCTGGGATGGTTACCTGATGTCCCTATCTTCTGGCAAGGTTCCAGTGAATTCCCACTTTACACCTCTGTGGCCTTGCTGAGGATATGGTAAAGAGTACCAGGGCTATTGTTCTATCTACTTCTGGAAGGGGCTGATGGAAATATAACCAGACCTGTGAGTTTATACAATAATACAATAATTGGTCAAAATGGAGAGCTTGATCTTGAGAATTTCATTAATCTCTTCAACTGCATTGAAGGGAGCAGGAAAGTGACTTCTCACATGAGTCCCCAAGATTTGAAAGAGTGAATGTTGTCTTCTAAGTCTTTGCCTTGCCCCCATCAGCTGTGTAATCTTGGGCTACTCAACCTCTCTGAACTGAGGTTTCCTCATTTGCAAAATGGGAAGAATATACCATTGTTGGAATTACTGAATCAGCTGATGTCTGTAGCACTGAAAGCAAATTAAGTTCTTAGAGCCTGGTGAGGGCTCTATAAAAGCCTAGTATTATGCCTATTATTATGTTTCTTATAAATGCTTATAGTTACAAACTACCTTTATAGTTTACAATTTAGAAGGCAGGGAACAGGTGACTTACACACTAGGGCGTGTCCTGTGATGACCTTCTGCCTCACCTAAAAAGATGTTAATACTCACAGGAACTCCCTCAACTTGGCTGAGCCTGATCCCCAGAGCTCAGAGGTTGTCTGTGTGTGAAGACGGGGCTCGTCCATGGGAAGACTTCCATGTGAAGGTGTCCTTGTTGCACAAGGTCCAAGTTGTCCTGCTTTTGTATGTGTCTATAGCCCCAGAGAACAGCTCATGGCTCCTATTGGATGATCAGGACTTTTGAGGCTTTTTGAGGGTTCTGGACTCAGACCCTCCTCACCACTGACTCTTTCCATTGGGCAAATTCCTAGGAGGAGACTGGCAGGATTATATAGTAAGTGTATGTTTAACTCTTTAAGAAACTGCCAACTGTTTTCCAACATGGTTGTAGCATTTTACATCCTCACCAGTCCCAGTCATGCAATATCCCCAGCCACACATTTTCCATTCTTTCCCTTACAGCAAAGTTGGTGCTTTTCAAGCTTAAAGATATATATATATATATATATATATATATATATATATTTATTTTTTTTTAAAGAAGTAGAACCTTAAAAATAAAAAAGGCCATACCTAGAACCCCAGTAAGTAAAGCAAATAGGGAGACAGGTGCTTTGGCTGGAGGGCTGGGGAAGTGCATGAAGCCTGAAGCCCCGAGGCACCTCTGCCCACTCTGGGCCAAGGGCAGCACAGAGTGAAGACCCCTTCTAGGTTACAAGCAGGGGCGAGGTTTGGCTGAAGTTTACTTCCTTTTGAATTCTGGGCCTGCCAGAGTAGCCGTGATGCTGTCCAGGTTCAGGCTGCCCACATCTCTGCTAGCCGTGCTGGGAGCCTTCCGTAGGGTCATCCAAGCTGGTGGCAGAGGGCGAGCCCCTCAGAGATGGACCAGACCCTGCAGACAGACCAGACCCAGCCCCTCAGAGGTGGGCCAGACCCATCGCTCCAGGGATGATGTTTCTTGCTGGATAGAAAATGTTTTCAGGATATGAACACTTTTCCATCACCATGGCGTGTCAGTCAAACTTACTCCATCTGCAAGACGAATATCAGAAGCTGTGGGACTCCAGATACTGGGAACAAAGAAACAAATTGGGAACATTGTGCACAAAAAAGATTTTAATAAAGATTGAACTGGCTCTGTGCGTAGATTCTGCCACTCTTCTTATTGTGATCTTGACAGTGATGCAGGGCACCAATGGAAAGCCTGAGCCTGAGGTGATTCGTATTCCTGGCACTGATGGGTGAGTGTCACCTGCATGGTGGCTGACAACAGAGGTGCCTTTGCAGGGGGCTCCAGGGGCACCTTCCACCCTTGGCAGGTCTCCCCCCTCTGCCCTCACCACCCAGTGCCCCCTGGCCCAGGGGCCCACGGCTGAGGCCTCAGTGTGCCTAGGGGAGCTTGATGAAAGCAGGTACCTGGGCCCCCGGCCTTCATTCAGTATCCCTGGGGCAGGGACCTGAGGAAGCTGAGTTCTCACCAAGCCCTCTGCACAGCCTTCCTCCTCCACATTCTACCTTTTATTATGGAAACATTGAAACATATACAAAAGTAGATAGAATAGCATCACAAACCCCCATGTATCCACAGTCCTGCTTCAACAGACGGTGATTTAAACAATCTTGTTTTGTCTCTAAACATCTCCCTCCTTTCCCCTTATATTATTATTTTTTTTTAATAAGGAATCAAGCCTAGCAAGGTTAAGTGACTTCTTTATTTTTTTTTTAAAGAGTTTACTTATTTATTTGACAGAGAGAGACAGTGAGAGAGGGAACACAAGCAGGGGGCATGGGAGAGGGAGAGAAGCAGGCTTCCTACCGAGCAGGGAGCCTGATGTGGGGCTCGATCCCAGGACATTGGGATCATGACCTGAGATGAAGGCAGATGCTTAATGACTGAGCTACCCAGGTATTTCATCTATAGATAGGTCAGTCTGTATGGCTAAGAGAGCAGAGCTTTTTTTTTTTTTTTTAATTAAAATATCCACAGTATCAAATCCCACCGGAAAAAATGAGCAATAACTTCTGGGTGTTTCTTATGCAGAATCAAGTGAGAGGACCATGGTAGTAAGCTCTCTGTCCAAGTGGAAAGTCCCTTCATCAGCCAGCAGGAGCCACCCTGACACATGTTGGAGGAGGATGTGTGTTTTTAAAGCTGACAGGAGCTCTACTTCTGGAAATCCACACTCACAAGAGGAAAACAGTAGAAAGTCTGTTCACTGAGGATGTGCATTGCAAAAGCGTCCCTGGCTCTTAGGCCTAGGAATCTGGGAGTCTCATAGTAGAAGTGTTCTGTTTATTTCTCAAACAAATTTTATATTTTAACCTAAAGGGCAGAAGGGAGCAGCCCTTGAATTTCCTAGGAATAGTCTTTGGGGCTTACTAGTATGATGTCACTCTGCGGGCTCCCTGAAACGGTGCTCGCTTTCACATGTCCAGTTAGGAAACCTGGGTTTGGTTCACAGCTCTGCAGTTTATGTGCTGTGTGGTTTTCTTAAGTGCATTAGACAGATGAGGTCCTTTGCCCCAGTTACCTCACAGGGGTGTTTGCTTGAAATAATGACAGTAGATCCCCTGCCTGGTTACATAACTGCTGGAGACTGGGGAGGGGGTGCTGATGCTGGTCATGTGCTCCCCGACCTGCCGGGCCAGGCTCTAGTCATGGTTCCTTTTGGGTGCTCAGCAGGAGACAGCCGGGCTTCCCTGACACCCAGAGCCCCCAGAGTTGGCGGGCAGAGCTGGTCTTGCTGGGACTCTTGCCTTGCTTGCCCCCCTTCAGGAGCCCTCTACAGTGTGTGGTGTGATTCTCCCTGACTGACTGTCTTGTCTCTTGCTGGTGAAAGCACTATTGTCCATATACAATGGTCTCCTCAGAAGGAAGACTGGTTTGGCCCTGGCTAACCAGGTATCCCTTGATTCCAGCAGGGGATAGGGAACGAGGCAAGGGAACCTTGCCAGAGGAGAAACCTGCACGAGGACAGAGAGGTGCCAGGTTCTTCTCTTGCTGTCTCTCCTCAGAGGCAGGAGAGACAGCAAGAGAAGAACCTGGCACGGTGTTCAGTAGTCAGTGACCAGGTAGAAGGGCTCACCTGTGTGGAACCCAGGGCAGTGGGGCCAGAGTCTCAAAAGTCCCTGATAACAGCCCTTTCCTCTCAGCAAAGGCCTGATTGTGTCTGGAGAGTGGCCAAAGGAATAGCTGGGGACAAAGGTCACTTCTCTGCCTCCTTTTTAATGTCTGGAGAGGCCAAGGCATGTCCCCAAGGGCCTGGTCTGTCCAGGAGCTACTGCTTGCTGACTGGCTGGACACTCTATCTCTAGAGCCAAGCAGACCCTCCTCCCCCACCCACCCCCAAACCTGGGGCTTCTGAGGAGGTTCATGAGAGCCTACTGGTGCAGCTTGGCCAAAGATGTCTGGTGTCTACCTGTTGAGTCCTAGTCATGACTTTGTAGTGGGGGGTGTCAGAGAGGAGGCAGGCCATGGGGGAGATGGGACTGGCTTTGGAATCAGTAGATCCCAGCTTCCATTCCCTCACGGTGGAATATGGGGGGAGGGCATATCAGTACAACGATAATAGAGGGAAGTTTGATGACATCACTCAAAATCACAAATGCATATATCCTTTGATCCAGCAATTCCACTTGTGCAAAAGGACATACGCACAAGGAGGCTCTCTGTGGTGTGTTTGTAGTAGCGGGAGCTCGGCAACATCTAACATCTAAATACCCACCAGTAGCCGTTCTTCCTTATGACAGACTCGGAAAAATAATGAGGCAGCACTATGCATTTACTGCTACAGAAGGATCTAGAGATATTATTGAGTGAAAAAGGCGAAGTTGAGAAGAGCATATAGTATGCTACCTTGTTTGCTTTATAAAAGAGATTCCTTTTATCCACATAGAATATGTATGGACAAGTAGCCAGAAACTGAAAACCCAGTTTATCCTTGGGGCAGTGACCTGGGGGGCTAGCAGTGGGAGAGAGATGTGTTTTTACTGTAAAGCCCTTTGTAAAATTTGAGTTTTGTACTATTCATATGTATTTAAAATAAAGTATATTTCAATGAAGTCTCTGACATTTATGGGCTATGTGACTTTGGGCAAGTCACTTACCTCTATGAGCCTCTTCTGTAAAACCAGACGAGATGTATATCACGGCATTGCAATAATGAACTAACGGATAAGAAGTGCCTGGTGCGGGATGTGCATCATGAGGGGATTCAGCAATGGGAGCTTCCGTGATTGTTTATGATACTGTTGAAGTTGTTACCATCTGGATGCCAGGGTGGGGAGAAATCCCACGCTGAGGTGATTGGGGAGACCGTGGACACCTCAAGGGCAAAGATGGCCGTCTTCTCATCTTCATCCTTCCACGCCTTGGGCATCGGGGACCTGGGAGGATTGGGGTTATGCAGTTCCCGGGGCCGTCTCCTGCCTGAGAACGCACGAGTAGCTGAGACTACTCTGTCCGCTAGAGGGCGTCAGCTGCTGCGTCGTTTTCCCTCTCGTTTCTGGAATCTCCTGGGCTGCCACAGTGTGATGGGAGATTTGCCAGGGAGAATGTCTAAGGTGACCTTTTCCTCCTGACGGTGGCCATGAGTACGTTGCTTATTGGTTGCTCTTAGGCCTGGGGGGTTCCTAATCACCAGCAGTGCTGCAGGAACTGGCATAACCCTGGGGATGAGTGTGTGTGTGTCTGTGTGTGCGTGCGCGCGCGCGCACCTGTGTAGATGTGAATGCACGGGCTTGTACGGTGTACGCGTGTACATCTGTGCACACATTTGCGTGGGTGTGTGGGGGTGTATGTGTGCGTACATAAGTCTGTGTGGTATGTGCATGCGTGAGCACGCATGGTATACATATAGATGAGTGCAGGGCCTTGGGCTGTGAGTTCCAGGTCAGTTAGCCTCTGCCTGGAGGGGCCTTCTGCCCTGCAGTGGACTGAGTGGCCCCAGGCAGGCTTCTCTGCCCCTGGCAGTCAGGCTATAGGACCCACACCTTACATTTGAAGGATGCCTTATATTCCCAGATCCCCCCTTCTTCCCCTGGGCCCCTGCTTCTTTCTGGTCCTGTTTATCTGTCATTTCTCACCACCCCACGGCTTTCTTAATAACATCTCCCCCAAACAGGAGAAGGAATGAATCCCCAAGAGAATTCTAGGCTCCACATGCTCTTCTCAGCAGGATGGTTTCCGCTGGCCCTTGCTGGTGCTGGCCGGGGCACCAACTAGACTACGCTTGTGCCCTCTGCCTCCGCCGCCTCCGCCTTCACAGCAGACGCAGAGGGGCTAGAGGACATTTTCTTCCAGGAGCCTCCCAGTGACCTCTTCATGGGACTTGACTTTAAGATCAAGTCTCCAAGCCTAGGCAACAGCTGTGGATTCCAAGAGGAATGAAAAAATGGTCCTGGCCTTTGCAGGCACTTCTAGGTGGGGGGAGCGTGCTGGGAATGACCCCAGGTTCTGACTTGTAGCTATCTATGACCCCTGCCTTTGACTAACGTGGTATGGACTGGACGGGACTTGGGGTTTGTAATAATGATGATAATAATATCAGCCACAAACACTCAAGAGCATGTCCTGTGGGTGAGGTGCTGTTCTAGGTGCTTTGCATACATCACCTCATTTAATCTTCTGAACACAGAGGATTCAATACCTTGCCGGCTGTTTAAGACCCCACTGGGTATTACCCTTATTTCACGGAGAGGGACATGGAGGCACACAGATGGGATGTGATTTACCCGAGGACACCCAGCTGGTAAGGGGCCTCGCTAGGAACTGACCTCAGGAAACTGAGCTGAAAGCCCTAGTGATTTGAAGCCAGTCTATTCAGGCTGGTAGCACTTGTTCAAGGCACCCGGGTGGGGAGAAATCTCATTTTCAAGGTGAAGGAAGCTAGCTTCCAAAATGAATACAATGCTTCCAGTTTCCTGGGATTTTCTCCACTGTCCTGGTTGAGGAACTCCCCATTCAGAATAAATAGGAAAAACAAAGCACCTTGAATATGGGCCTCAACTGGGGTTGGGGGGCGTGTGCTGGGAGCAGAGACCCTTTCTTGCTCAGGAGCCAGTGTTGTCGGGGGCAGTGTCTCCGAAGGTACAGCTGAGACCGCAGGAGGCTGCTGAGGCCTCCCACACCTTCTCCATGGGGAGAGGGCAGGCCGTTCTCCCTCGGGGCCTCCCCCAGCTGCGGGGAGGGGTTGGCTGAAGCCTCCTCCCTCCCAGCTCTGGTAGTGGAAGTGGGTGGGAAGCCGCTGCAGGCACTTTGGCTGCTGTATCTGCGGTTCCTTTTAATTTAATTTGATTTTTTTTGAGCCAGTCCCTCAAACGACCAGGTTTGCTGGCTTCCTGCTGGCTCTCCACTGAACCCAGCCTTTGAATGGGAGACTGAGTCCAGCAGCCTCAAACGTGCCCCAAGGTGAGAACTACAGCTCATAAAAGCACCTTTCAGAGCATTAAATTCCTCTGCTTCTGAGTCTTTGAACCTGGAGTGAGCCACAGGTTGCAGCCCAGCTGGAGATGTGTGATAAAAGAAAATGGCCTGCTTACAGTCCAGCGGGAGCTGACCGAGGAGGAGAGTTTGATAATGTGAAGCCGGGCCTGAAGTGGAGACCCTGGCAACTCCTCAGCATGGGTGGACAGGAGGTCACCCTGCCATTCAGGACACCCCCTAGCCTAATGATACCACTTCAAGCTCTTCCAGACTGAAGAGCGGCATTGAACCCAGATTAAATGACTTGAACGTGTCTACATAATGGACCCACGTTCCTCAACGGTGGGGTGGACACTGTGTAGGCAAGGGTCCCAGAGCCTTATCCATTGTGGTCCAGGGTAGATGGTACTTCCCAGTCAGATGCAGCCGTGACAATTTCTGTGGCAGATGAAAAGTGAGCTGGTGGAAGCCACATCCTTCTTTCCCATTGCCGAGGCAAACGTCAGTGCTCCCATAGGGGGCAATTGTGCCGACTGGGGTTCCAGAGTGTGCTATATAGAGCAGAGGGCCCAGCTGGCCTGTGAGGGTCATGCAGCTGAGAAGTTAAGTCTTTGTGTGTGTGTGTGTTTAAGATTTTATTTATTTATTTGACAGAGATCACAAGTAGGCAGAGAGGCAGGCAAAGAGAGAGAGAGGAGGAAGCAGGCTCCCCGCTGAGCAGAGAGCCTGATGTGGGGCTTGATCCCAGGACCCTGAGACCATGACCTGAGCCGAAAGCAGAGGCTTTGACCTACTGAACCACCCAGGCACCCCAAGTCTTTGTGGTTTTAAGCCCCTGAGATTTGAGGGGTGTCTGTTAACGCAGCATGATTGCACTGGTACATACATGGATAAGCAGATCAATGAACTCTGACTATGGAACACTGGCTAGTGTGTTAGGCATCCCAAGCGACAAAATGTATGAACCCAGATAGAGTACATAGGACTTCCCAAATCGAGTCTTCGTGGTAGACACTGCACGTACCACTGCAAGCCAGTGGGGAGGAAATTTGGGAAGTGGCTCTGAGCAGGCTAAACCCCACTGCTTATTCCGCCTAGCTTAGAGACTCTCAGTCGGTAGGACACCCAAGGACTGTGATGGGTCAGGTGCTTATTTTTAGTTCTGTAATGAGTCAATGGAAACAGCTACCTTTTGCTCTCATCTGTTAAAGCTACAGAAGCATATCAGAGGCCACTTGAGTAAAAGAGGAGAAGCAGGTCCTCTTAATGGGTGGTTCTCACATTCTCGACACATTAGAATCACCAGAAAGCTTCAAAGCCCCATGCCTGGGCCATGCCCCAGACCAACCCAGTCAGAGCCTCTGAGGGCGGGCCAGTGCCAGCAGTTGACACAGCTCCCCATGTGAGGAGCCTTGGGGGCTCCTCTTCTTCCATTGGGGACCATAATTTTCACCAATGCCCTGAGACGGTCGATTTGCAGAGTCTGCTGCCTACATATCAGGCTACAACCGACGCTGGAAAGAAAAGGCCTGGAGATTCACTGGGGTCTCTCCTTAGTGTGAGGGCTCATAGCAGCCATGGTCCCATCCTATCAGGATTTGGGGGGGAGACAGGCCTGGATTTGAGGCACTACCCCACCCCTCCCTCTAACAGTTCTGTGACCTGAAACAAATTGCTTGACATCTCTGAGCCATCTGCAAAGTGGGTCATCTGATGTTGGCCTTACTAGCCTAGCACAGTAGACTCTGCATAACTACTAGCTAATTATTATTTCTCCCAGGTGACTTGTCTTGAGTGATGAGGTAGGTGAAGTAACAACAAATTCCATCTGCTGCCTTTACCCCAGCCTACTCCTTCCCTGGGGCATGGGACCCCAACTCCCCAGCTGCCTAAGCTGGAAACTTGGGAACTATTCCAAACTCTTTAGTCTTTCCCTTAATTCCTGCACCCAACCCATCATTAACCATGATGACTATACCCCCTAAGAATCTCATAGATCTGCCCAGTTCTCCCTATTCATACTGCCACTGCCTTTTACGCTCCCCCCCCATCCCGATGCTGAGGGTTGTCTGCACTAATGCAGTAACCCCTGGTGGGTCTCCCCAGCTCCCCACTTTGATGCTCCTCTAATCCTCTTCCCAAATGTAGAGTGATGTCTCTGAAACACAAATCTCCCTACCAATATGAGAGCAAATTTTAAAGTTGTTATAAATTAAAACAGTGGGGATGCTGGTGCATGAATAGACAAACATTATCAATGGAAAGAAAAATAGAAAGTCCAGAAATAGACCTCAATATACAAAGGAAGTTTATTTATTTATTTATTATTATTATTTTTTTAGATTCCATTTATTTATTAGAGAGAGAGCGAGCACAGGCAGACAGAGAGGCAGGCAGAGGCAGAGGGAGAAGCAGGCTCCCTGCCAAGCAAGGAGCCCGATGTGGGACTCAATCCCAAGACGCTGGGATCATGACCTGAGCCGAAGGCAGCCGCTTAACCAACTGAGCCACCCAGGCGTCCCGGAAGTTTATATATTTAAAAAGTAGCATTTCAAATTAGTGGAGGAAAAATAGATTATTCAATAAATAGCATAAGCACAACTGGGTAGTCATTCTTGCATAGAAATAAAATTGGATCCATACCTCATACTTCATATAAGGAATGGTTCAATGATATAAATTAAAAAAAAAAAGAATCAGTAAAGGTATTGGAGGAAAACATAACATATCTCAAAGTGGAGGAGGACTTTTAAAATGTGACTTAAAATCTAGAAGCCAAAAAGGAAAAAAAATCAAGAAATGCAACTTAAAAAAATTCTCTATGGCAACAGTTGCCATAGGCAAAATCAAAAGACAAATAAACTGGGAGAAATATTTGTAAATCATATCACAGACCAAAGGTTAATTTCCACAACATGCAAAGAGCTTCTACAAATTAATTAGAAAAAGAGCAACAACCCAATGGTGAAATGGGCAAATATATGGAATGTTGAAAGGAAAATACAAATGACAATTAAGCACATAAAAATCTGCTCAACCTCACTCAACTAAGAGAAATGAGAATGAAAAGGACACTGATTCTAGTTTTCACATATTAGGTTGGAGACTATAAAAAATGATGACATAGGAATTGCTGAGAGCGTAGGTAAAAAAAAAGCATCATCATTCATTGCTGCTGGATGTATAACTCTATGGAAGGCACCTTGGGAGAAAGTAGTGAAATGACAGTGATGCCTATGTCATGTGTCAACATGGAAGGCTATCGTATTCAGTTAATTAATCCAACACTAAGGTGTTGCTGTGACGGTATTTTTGTAGATGTGGTTAACATTACAATCAGTTGACATTAAGTAAGGAGATTCATCTTGATGATGTAGGTGGCCCTCATCCAATCAGCTGAAGGTCTTAAGAGCGAATACTGAGGTTTCTGGCAGAAGGAGAAATTCTGCCTCAAGACTGAAGGATCAGCTCCTTTCTGTCTGAGTCTCCAGGCTGGGGCCTGCCCTACAGATTGTAGACTTGCTAGCCCTCACAACCAATTCTTTAAAATAAGTCTCTCTCTCTCTCTTCTTTGATCTCCGACTGGTTCTGTTTCTCTGGAGAATCCTGACTGATATGATATCCTTTAAACCAGCAATGCTACCTTCCCACTTGTGGGAACCTTTGCACACAAGGGAAATGACCCATGTACAATTTATTTCATCGCAGCACTGTTTGCAACAGAAAGAGCGAAGGCAATCTGAGTGTCCGTCAGTAAGGGGCTGGTTGAGCTGTGTTAAGCCACAGAGTGAGCACTGTGGAACCATCAAAGAGTATGAGGCAGTGACAAAGCATGGTTTCTAAAACTGAATGAAGAGAAAAAAGAAAAATGCCACACACTGAGGAATGGTGTGCATAGTATGCTCTTTTGTGTGTAAAAGGGGAGGGGCGATATTTCAGTGTTTGTAAATGTATAAAATATCTTTAGGTGGGTGGGAACTACCACTGTATGCCTCCAGGGCAAAGAAATGGTTACTGGGGAATGAGACAGGAGGGAGATTTTCTACTTAGGCCTTTTTGTTTCACAAAACAAAACCCCTCATGTCTGATCATATCACTCCCCAACAAGGAAAGTGATGGTCCTGTAGGCGGAGTCTCCATTTTTCACCCTTGTTTATAAAGTCCTTTACCACCTACCTCTGCCTCCATCCCGTCCCTGCCCCTGACCTCCCATGGCTCCCTATTCTCTGCATTCTCCATACCAGTCCCATGTTTACTCATCTCCATTCCTTAAACTCACATGTTCACTCTTGGCTCAAACTGGGAAGGCCCTGAGGCTCTCTCCACAGTTCCTGTTTTTTGTCCTTCTGGTATTGTTTCCTTTCTGCCTAGGGACCTGGATGGCATGACTGGTGTTTGATGTTCCTCTACTGTGAACTTGGCTTCCTCAGGGAACCCAAAGATGAGTACAGAGCTCTGCCCACTGGCTTCCTCTGGGCTCTGGACTCTTATAGCCATCCTTATTCTCTCTCTTGCATTCTTGGGGACCTCTGGTCCCTGGGCTCATCTCATTCAGGCTAAGAGACTCACAAGATCCCCCAGGGGGGCCTGTTGGGGCATCTCTGTTTTTCTCAGGTAGATATAGGGAAGAGGCCTCACTGTAACTGAACTTCACCTATCAGTTCCAGAAAGAACTTGGCATTTGTGTCTTGCAAGTTCTCCTCTTCAGACAGCCAGCTGGTTAGCACCCGGTCTTCAGGAAGTCCTGTTGTAGGAGGAAAACAGAAAACCTGAGGCCTGCTGTACTGACTTGAACACTTTAGAGGCAAGCCTGGATAAACACGGTGAACTGAGGGTGAACTAGGGCTTAGATTCTGTGTCTTAGGAAAGGACAGCAGAGTAGGTTAGTAGATGAAGCTGGCGGGATCCCAGAGTTCAGGGATGAGGGAAGACAGGTAGGGTGTATGTTCTCTGCCCACGGGTTGGATATCCGCATTTGGTGATGGATGGGGGAAATGATTTGTCATGTATACATTTTATTTCTCTCATTCACAATTTGCTGACTTTGTACATATTCCAGTTTGGAATAAAGTGGTGAGGTCTGATTGGACAGATTGGCTTTGGGGGTTTTGCCGTTTCATCGGATTTCACTCTGGAGCCTGTTAGAATTTTATGGCATGGAAAACTGGAACCATCTCCTAAAAATGTTAACGCAAACAGAGACACCTAGTCCTGGGGTGTGGTCCCCAGAGGAAGACTTAACTGGAACCTCTCTGCTGTCTTCAGACCCAGCAGCTCCAATAAGGCCATTTCACTCACGAAAGCTGTGATTTTGTTTCTCCTGGATAGGACTTAAAGAAAATAAAACTTCAAAAAACTATGGAACACACTATTTAAAAACATGCATTCTGAGTCAAGCATAAACACAAAGCTGTCTTTTTATAAAGTCTGAGCTTTATGAGGCTGCCCAAATGTTTCTCTGTCAGTTTTAAAAACTGAAGTAGAAACCACTTAAGAGTGAAAAATATTCTGTGGAGGAAATTCTCAGATGTTGAATTCCCAGGTTTATATCACAGAGAAGCCACTGTGTGCGAGAGCCTTGTGGGCAAAGCTGGTCAGATGGAGCCCTTGGGCCAAGTTATTACCTGGGAGGACACTACAAAAGACCACTGATTCCAGTGGAACACCTCAATAATTGAGATGTCATGCTTAAGTTCACCAAAATTCCCCAATTTCCCTGTTACCCACATTTCTTACTTCATGTACCTGTATCCTAAACATGCAGACAGACGCACACGCACAGAGGAGCCATCCTCCATTCTCAACCCGTCTGGGCCAGAACAGAGCGTGGGGAGTGGGAAGACACGTCTTGGGGGTTGCTCTGGAAACAGTGCTCTATTACTGGTTCCATTTCCAGAGACTCCAGGTTCAGGCTCTCACCTCCCACCACCAGTCCCATTACCTTCTGGATTTTCCTCTTCCTTCCCTTCCAACGTGCCCCCTTTCTCAACTGTTTTCAGCTCTTAGGAATAAGTAGAGAACAAAGCCATCGCTGTTCCTGAGCCCACTTCTGGGTATTGCTCAGACCTGACAGGCACTTCTCTACTGTGTTGTGGGCGTTCTTGACCTGGCACGAGGATCCATCATCTTATCTGGAGGGCAATAGCCCAGACTGATTTTGCGCACTCGCCCAAGAGCCTAGGGAGACAGCATAATGCTACTTTTTTATAGCAATTTGACAGAATAATCTTGTTGACTCTAGTATGATATGGGGACTTATTTTTTAAAAAATGTTTCTTGTGTTTTACAAAAGAATTGGACTATATGGATTCGAAATAAATAGCCATAACTGCAATTCATAGATGGTTTTGAAAAACAGAGTGAGCCAGGGCATCCTGGAGCTGCCGTTGACAATTCAGAGGCTGAAGTGCTCAGGGAAGGGGTGGTTTTCCAGTATTGGGACATGTGGCTGGAAAACAGAGAACAGAAGTGCTTGTGGAAGGCTTTGGAGTGATGTGTGTGAGAGAACAGCTGGAGTGTGATGGGCCAGCATTGCCCCCCCCGCCCCGGAACAGTGCAACGGATGACATACAGGCTGCCACACCATGCTTCCTGGTGGGCCGGATCCACGCAGACCACTCCACGTCTTTGTAGAGAAGAATTGGGTTCTAGTTATGGGTGAGGTCTTTGCTGTCCTCACGCCCTCCTCTCAACTTCTGCAAGTCTTGGGCTGATAGGGAGTCAGGGTTGTGGCTAGATGTAGTAACTGTTCAAGGGTCCAAGCTAAGGTGTTTTAACAGGAGTTTGGATTCTCCTTGTATTGTCCAGTTGGCAGCCTCCTCACTGGCATAGAGAGCATGAGTGTATAGTGCCCACCTGTGCTGCTTCTGGATTCCTTGCACAAGTCCACCATAGCCTCTTCCCACCCAGTATGCTATAGAGGTGTTACTCATCCCCCTTTAATAATGAAATTACATCTTTTCAACAGAAAGGACCGTTAGGGGAAGTCCTAAATGCTTTATTACGTGAATAACCTCTCCAGGATTGAACATTCCATTACTAAGGTCAATGGCAAAGAGCTGCAGCTTTGCTGATAATAATCACTAACTCCTTTCAGGCACCATGCTGAGCCCTGTTTCTCTTCATCTTATACCTTTCACATTTACCCTCATTTCACACATTGGAAAAGTGAGGCTCAACTTTTCTCTTGCACATTATCCCTTTCTTTTTAGAATACTCTGGTCATACACTGAGATCTATCTCATTTGAGTTATGAGAATTTAACTCTAGGCAGAATTTCATTTAATATTTTAGCTTATGAGGCATTTCTACATGTTTCCAGGGACTATTTTGGATTTTGTGTGTCACTTGAGCAGCTTGAGCCTGGTGAAAAGAGAGTCGGTGTGGTCATTCTTACAATGTCAAGCTGTGGTTGCCTCAGAGAAACCTTGGATTACTAAGTTTTGGTGGCAATAACTTTTATATACCATGTTTTCTTTTGTCTTCTTTTTTGGATTACACGTTTAATTATATAAACCTTGAGTATCATAGGCCAAAAACCAAACCAAACCAAGGCTCAGAGAGGTTAAGTAACTTGCTGAATATCACACACCCAGAGATTTCACACCCACATTAGGCTCTTCAACCATTTGCTTAACTGTCATTATTTGTATCAGATATACTTGAATCAGAGGTATTATAATGAGATTCAAGCCATATGTAGTTAAAACGCCAAGGTTCCAAGGAAGCTGTTTCTTTATGCCATGGTTAAGGGGTGAAATATGATTTCAAAGACATTGAAGATGGAGAGGAAGCTATAAACATTATCAACCACAAGGACAGAATTTGTATTTAAAAACATGCCTTCGGGGTGCCTGGGTGGCTCTGTGGGCTAAAGCCTCTGCCTTCGGCTCAGGTCATGATCCCGGGGTCCTGGGATCGAGCCCTGCATCAGGCTCTCTGTTCAGCAGGGAGCCTGCTTCCCTTCCTCTCTCTCTGCCTGCCTCTCTGCATACTTGTGATCTCTGTCAAATAAATAAAATCTTAAAAAAAAAAACATGTCTTTAAGTCAGGTGATGCATATACTGATTACTCGGGGCACATATCAAGCTGCATCCTCTTCTGTTAAAAAAAAGGGGGGATCATAGTTGAAGACATAATTTGCATAGATTGGTCAGGTGGTAATTGTTTACAGAGATGTCATGCTCATTCTTCCTTGCTGGCTTATTTCTAAGATTCAGTTCTTGTTTTCTAATCAATCATATCGACAAACAGGAAAAAAGACACACACACCAGTGTTACAAAACCTTGTATTAATCATTTCCCTTCACTTTCAATATAACGTTGATATGAAATATAGCCATGATTCTTAGTTACATGGGAGGAAATGAGTAATAAATACATTGTAGCAAGTTTAAACCACAAGGGTGTTTCACTGGTAACAACATTTGAAAACTGTACACTTGCAAAGAACAGCATCTTCAAACATTAGTATATCTGTATATCAGTAAAGCTTTACATGTAACAAACATGCTATTTCCATATATGACAAATTTAAAAAATATGCATTGCTTGGCAACATGAACTAGGCAAAAATAGTTCTTTGTTCACTAACTTTATACAGGAAAACAGGACGAGAGGCATGCATGTACAATAGGGATGCCTGCACGGGGCATGCAACAAAAGAAAGCTTTTTAAAAGTCAGCTTACATTAGGCATAAATACATGAGGGTTATATATTAATAAGGGAGGAAGTCTTCTGTTTGACATTATTAACATTCCTGTTTTCTTCCTATTCCTCCCAGAGGAATACACATTCACCTTTAAGTAAAGATAAAGGAATTACAAAAAATAAAACTCACGTTGCAAACATCTCTGATGACTTGTAAAAAAAAAAAATCAACATTAGTGTTATCACAGCCCCATGTGCAAATTATCCTTCCGCAGGTCCTTCTTGTAACAGGCATGCCCGAATGCCTTGGTCAGGCTGCTTCCCTGCACGTAAGCCAGAGCCGCCTGCTGCAGACATCTCCAGAGGGCCAACGAGACTGGGACCTGCTTTTCCTCCCCTCGCTGCCCTTCTGGTTGCATGCCTATGCATTCAGCCCAGCTCGGTCCCCTGGCCCGGGCTTTTGGGGGACTCCCGGTGCTAACTGGGAAATGCACATCTACAAACCTTGCACTGGCAGTTGCTACAAGAGGTGCAGAAGAACACAGGACCCGGGGAAGGCTCCCATTCCATAAAAGGCAGCCAATGACACCTCAAAAGAAAACCTTGTTTCCCTCAGTGTCTCTTCAAAGAAATGGGAGATGGGGGCCCAGCTGTAGTTCTAATCCTGAGTACCAAAAAGGGACCATTAATACACAGGATTTGAGAGCTTGGTGCAAACAGCCGCCCTCTGCAGGCAGACCCAGCAGCGTCTACTTGGCTTGCTGGCCCTTGTTCAAAAAGTGAAACTCAAAAAGCTTGTGGAAAAAGACACATATCAGCAGCAATGTT
Organism: Taxidea taxus jeffersonii; assembly: GCA_003697995.1. Classification (NCBI taxonomy): domain Eukaryota; kingdom Metazoa; phylum Chordata; class Mammalia; order Carnivora; family Mustelidae; genus Taxidea; species Taxidea taxus. The sequence goes on along the minus strand of RCUC01101350.1, from coordinate 27,209 downwards.
TCAATTCTTGTACACAGTTCATGTGTGTCTTCCTACTGTTTCTGGTAAGAAACCACTATGAATAAAAAGCACCAATAAAACATCATACATGGTAACAATATCATAGACCACCACTGTCCCTAGGACAGTGTAGAGGTGCCAAATACATACTGCTTAAATCAGAAAAAGGGGGGGAAACATGTAGTGAAATAGATTTTCCTCTAAGATTTTTTAACGTTTACTATTAATATAAAACAGTTGCATTTGGGGGTCAATGGGTAAATACAAAAAAAGGCACTGCCGCTTTATTACTAAATATCCGACTTCACAGCCTTACGCATGCAACTGTTTGATTTTTTTTTTTTTATAAATAAAGTTCTTTTGCTTTAGGATTTTAAAATTGAGCTGTATACCTGCAGTCAACACAGGACTCAAAACAAGGTGGGGACAGGCTCCTAAAATTTATCAGAACACTCAACTTAAAAAAAAGAAAACTTGAAACACTAATAGCAAAACACAACTAAGTAGATAAATCTATACACAGTCAATGAAAAATAAGCTTTTCTTTTTTTTTAAAAAAACAATTAGGTTGTTATTAATAACAGACTTTATCATGGTTACCAGCCATAGCAAGTTAATAAGTAACATATCCAAAATAATATCTCTAATAATCAGATAACCATTGTTTCTATATTCAGTGAAGGAATAAATAGAAATCCAGATTTGCAAATACTTTAAGGTCTTCTTCCTTTTAAAGGATTCATGCTAATGTGATTGTGTTCACAATCTGTTTTCTGAACAACCCAAGTCTTTATGGATATATGTGTTTTGCAGCAGATCTGAATGCTTTCTCATTTCCCCACGAGATGTGTAACACCCTTGCCTTTTCTTCTCTTTATTAACTTTCTTAGCATCCAAAAAACACCTTCACAAACCCTCTAGTCTTACCTTTGGCCTTCAACATTTTTGATCTATTCTTCCTGCCTTACATGTGATCGTCCATCCCAACACATTCCCCAAGTAACATAAGCTTGTTTAGAAAAGGGGTGTGGAGGATGAATGTTAATGGCACTTGGTTAAAAAAAACACACACACACTAAAAATTGCTCCCCCTTTCTGCACATGGATTTGCATGTTTAGAATGTAGTCCCCGAAGGGGAGGTCTGTATTCTTAACGCAAAATGTGATATGGTCGGTTCAAGCCCCCTTCCCTTGCTAAAGGCTCTCTACGGTTAAGATGCTCCCACCTTTTTAAACCTTAGAAAACTTCAAAAGCAAGGCTGAACTGGGTGCACCTTTTCAATCTTGAAGGTAAAATAAAGTTGTTTAGATTTCATTAAGGCCTTTCAAATCTGTATTTACTTCATTAACTTTTTTAAAAAAACAACCATAAGCAAGCGCAGTGATTTTTATGGTCTGATCTCTTCAATTTCGACTCTGCCTTCGCTAAAAGCAACGGCACCAGACTCACCCATTTAATAAACAGGCCTTATACCGTCTCCCCGATCTCGCCTCTGGCTGAGCATTCATACCATCATTTACACAAACCAATTTTCCAGTGCAAAGCACAACTCCTCTTTGATTTCCTTTAATACCCTCCATTGCATCAAATCCCAAACGTAGTCTTTCTTGCCCTTAAGAAACAGAGCTATTACTTTGTGGTAGCATAGTTTGTTCACATCTCACCATGTCGGGCCTGGTTTTCTCTCTCTCCTGTGTGGCTGGATAGGTAAATCCGCCAACGCCGCAGCAAACCCCTGACGTACACGTGGAGGGAACCACGTTTCCGGCCTGAAGCCGCCCTTCCCCACATCTTCTTCCACAGCCCGCCCGGCCGCGTGGACTGCACGTCTCCCTACACGCTCTCTCTGCCACTTGCTGACTGACCACTTAGACACTGTCCCGAGTCTGGCTCTCCTCCCCTTCCTCAGCAGTGAGCGAGCCAGGGAGACGCGGCCCCCAGGCTCGGGTCCCTCTGCGCAATCGCGGTGGAAGTGGGCCTTTGAGCTCATTATCTGACATGAAGGCCTTTCGCAAGGGAAAAATGTCGGTCCTTGCCATTTTTCCTCCAGTGGAACTTGTACCCGTGTGTGTGTGTGTGTGTGTGTGTGTGAGAGAGAGAGAGAGAGAGAGAGAGAGACAGAAGTGAGGCAGAGGGCGATAGGATGAAACCGTGTGTGTGTGTGTGTGTGTGTGTGTGTGTGTGAGAGAGAGAGAGAGACAGAAGTGAGGCAGAGGGCGATAGGATGAAACCCCACCGTAGGGTGGGGAGGAAGAGAGGTCTCCAGGTGAGAAGCAAATCCAGCCCAGAAAGGGGCCGCAGGATTCTTTCAGAATCTCAGGGTGACCCGCGAGCAGACCCTAACTGATCACACACACGCTGTCCTCCTTCCCCGCGCTTCCGGTCACGTGCTCGTCCCACCCACCTGTTTGCCCGCGCAGCCTTGGTGGAAAGACGGACGCCTCCTCTGCCCACGAGACGCGTCTGCCTTCCCGGCAAGCGCGGCTTGGCAGCCATTGTGAGACAACCCTGCTGCTATTATAAAAATAGAGGAAAAAAATGAATCCATATCAACAAATCCTTTACAAAAACCATAGTATGAAGAGAAGTTCTATCCAAACTCTTTACACATTATGTACCCTTTAAAATTGTTATGTAAACAATACACAAATCAAAGTTTCTCTGAAATTTTGTTGGAGGGAACGTTCCCCCTCTGCCGCCGGGGCCGTGCGGCCGTCTCCTGCGGCTGGACTCTAAGCCGGGTCCTCAGGGAAAGCCGATCCTGGCGGCAGGGAGGGCGGGCCGCCATCTTGCTTTGGTCGCACTCGCCCACGACTGCGTCCTGGGGCCTGACTGCGGAGGCGGGCTGTGAGGGGCGCCTGAGCCCAGGGTTCAGCCTCCCTCCCGCGTCTCTCCCAGCTCTTTGCCGGCGGTACTCTTTTTGTTCGTTTCTCCCCCTCTCTCCGTCCGGGAAGCCACTTGCCTTCCCTCTCCATCCCCTCCCAGCCCCCCATTTCCCTAGAGACCCCTCCCCACCCCGCACACCAAGCCATCCCGTGACAGAAACAAAGGACAAAATAACCAATCCCCGGTCTACTGATATGTTTACAAGGACGACCTACGCTCTCACAAAATCAAAATGGGAGAGGGACCAGGGAAAAAAAAAGGCTGCAAAGTATCTCGGAGGATTCTGTGCAACCCTGAAGATGGCTGACACTGGACCCGCAGCAGTCGATTTCACGGCCAGCGCGGTCACTCTCATCTTCAGCTTCTAGATTGTGGAGGTCCGGTCAACCCCGTCTGGGAGAGAAAGAATTCACGGTGGGCACAGCTGAGCAAAACCGTTCCCTTCACGGCCACCTAGTTGCATACCGTGCACGCTGGGCTTCCCGGTCTCTGAAGACGGGTGAAGACCACACTTACCCATTCATCCACCCTTTCATTCACACACTCACCCACTCAACATCTGCGCAGTAGCCATTTTTCCAGGAACTGTAATGAGCCTGGGAACCAAGACAGGAGACCTTGTCCTCACCCTGTAAGTACACACGTGCTAGTCGGGACAGCTCTGTAAAGTCACAGGGATGTAGGAGGGATCATTGCTAGATGGAGTATGTACCAGGCACAGTAGGAAAAATGGGGGAATATTTAAGATGTCCCTGGGAGTCAAGTGCAGTTTAACGGAGAAAGAAAATGACTTTTGTAAGATGGTGCTGGTAGGAGGAGAGACGAGGAGGCAGGAAAGGAAGAGGGCATACAACTCATGTATAGGTGTGATGTTGGTCATCAATTGGTGGGGCTGGGGGCTAGATGGAGGTTTAGGATGAGGGATGGGGGAATGGAGGAGTGGCAGGAGATGTGCTGAGAGCTGGCAGGGATGCTGAAGCAGACATGCAGGTGGACCTGTCTAGCTCACATCCCTTTCTTTGGCAGCGTCGCCCTCTCACTGAGTCCCTGTTGAAAGTCCAGGCACGAGGTGGTTTTGACTCTGAGCCCTAATCACAGCTGAGCAGACCAGGGGGATGCAGCTCACCCAAAATGATCTAGATTCTCTGTCTCCAGAATCTGGTTAGGGGCAGACAGCATAGTTAGAGGCTGTGGGCACTGAGAATGGAAAGATCCTGTGGAAGTGGGTGAATCCTATGCCATGCAACACAGGCTGTGTCTACATCATGGAGAGTTGGTGAGACCAGGCTATAAAGTGGAGGATGTGCATGTCCGAGACAGAGGCCATGAGTGAGACAAACTGCTGAGGGAGCCGAAGGCTGCCCAGCTCCATTATGGTTGTCTGCTTACACATGGGACTATAGGAGGATCCCCAGAATGAGGCCATAAGGGTCTTGTATACTATGTACAGGAGCTTGGACTTGGTAATTGGGGCATTTTAAGTGGTAGAGTAATTAGGTCTGATTTTAGAATGGTTTCTCTGGCAGCTGTGTTAGATGACCTAAAAAAGGACAAGGCTGGTGGCAGCAGGGTCCCTACAATGGTCCACGCTAGGGCTTGTCTGACAAGGCTTATCCAGTGAGCAGAGAGAAGCATGGATGAGCCATTGTAGAGGTAGAAATGACTGTGTTCAATGGTCAGTAAATGAAGGCCAGGGAGAGAGGCAGGATGCTTCCCTGGTTTTGCTGATATCCAAACATCAGCAGGTATGTCCTGGCCTGAGCCTTGATGTCAAAAACCTGGTCTACCAGGAGGAGCATCTAGATTCAGTAGACAGAACTCAGGTGTGAGAGGGGAGTGGCAGAGTGTTGCGGGAAAGCTGGAGGACCTAAGTGATATGGGGGAGTACTGAATCCACTGTACAAGCCTCTTCGCCTCCTGATGGGTGGTGCCAGTCTGGTGTCTTGCCATCAGGGACTTGAAGGAGACAGGTTTAATTGAAATTTTTACTGAGATCACTGTAGGTTCACATGCAGTTATAAGAGACATTATCAGGTTTCTGGGTTTGCTGGGTTTCTCCCAATGGTAACATTTTGCAAAACTATAATATTACCACGAAGATACTGATGTTGACATAATTCACTGACCTTACTCGGATTTTCCCAACTTTACTTGTACTTGTGTGTGTCCATAAATTTCCATATAGTTTTTGGAGAGATTTTAAAAAAGAAAAGCAAATGACTCTGGGAGTGTTTATGGTAATCAGGCCATCAGTCCTCAAGGCTCCCAAATGGGAATTTATAATCAGTAACGCTGCCCTGACTTCTGCAGGTGTTAATCTGAGCCTCTTATGGTGGTTCTGCAATGGTAATGGGTCATGGGAAACAGTGGGTGCATTAAGTATACACACACGTATTGGTGTGTAGACGTCACTCCCTTGTCTGTAGGAGTGAAGTGCACACACTTGCCAGGGCTCATGGCTTACTCGTTAATGCCAGCCCTTCATAGCTCTGTAAGTGGAGAGCAAGAAACATAAAAATCTCAAGTAATCCAACCCCAAGCTGCATTTTCACTGAATTCCAATCCTATGCCTCATCCTCCAAGGGTGACTATTCATCTGCAGGGAAATGACCCACAGGTAAGTCCAGATTCACCATTTACAGTTGTGTAAGGTGTATAACTCCAGGGAGCACCATTTTCATGTATTCTTTGTGGGCTTTATAGTTAATTATGACAAATATCAAATCAGGGCAGAACAGCATGTTAAGAAAGTTGAGCCTTTTTCTAATTTGCACAAAGTCTCCATATCAGGGGTGCCTGGGTGGCTCAATGGGTTAAGCCTTTGCCTTTGGCTCAGGTCATGATCTCAGGGTCCTGGGATGGAGCCCCACGTCGGGCTCTCTGCTCAGCATGGGGCCTGCTTCCCTTGCTCCTTTCTCTGCCTGCTGCTCTGCCTACTTGTGATCTCTCTCTGTGTCAAACAAATAAAATCTTTTTTAAAAAAAAGTCTCCATTTCAGCTAGAAGTGAGGCTGTTAAGTATCAAGAAGGAATAAGGAAAGAAGGTAAGAAGGAATGGCAAGGGAATCATGTGAAATTCATGAATCCTGGAGCACCAGAGAGTGGACGGGGCATTCCTCTTTATGGTAGAATTCACTGCAGACTCTGTCTTGCTTGGATGAGCCTTGCTTTTGTAGCCATGGCTGTTCCTGCCCATACAACCTCTGTGCAGGAGGAAGATAGCAGCTAGATCACCAATCAGGTGCAGGTAAAACAGAGCCAGATGAAAGTCTTAAACCAAGATGGCAAAGGCAGCCCACTTCTTGGCTTCCTCATGAGTTCTGCTGGAGGGGCCAAGGGGAGGGCAAAGAAGCAGCAGAAAGGGAAGGCCAAAGAGAGAAATGGTTTAGACTGGCACCAGGAGGATTGTATTGAGTGTAGGACACTGAGAGTAGAGATGTTATCAGAGAAGGATGGGCCCCCCCAAGGCCTGGGGCCCATGGAGTAGCCACATTAGTAAGACCATCATAGGATGTGGTGTTCCAGGAACTTGGCCACTCTCCCATCCTGTCCTGAGACACAGGCAGAAGAACCTCTTTTACTTTGCTTTCCTCTACATAATTATATGTCCTCCTGTAAAATGATTTAATTCATTGGCATTCTGTCCCCATCGAGGTCATCTTCCCAGCACCTGGAAGAGGTGGGCCCAGCAGAGAGGTACAGTTGCAGTGTGGGTGGGCTCATGGCCACTGTGCCCAACCAGGCCACCCTGAACTTAATTTTCATTCTCTGCTCTGGAAACTGCTTACGAGGCTTCCCACCAGACAGGATTATTGAGGAAAAACACAGCAATAAGAAGGCTTAGGAGATTAACAAGATGAAAACATGAGCAAAAAAAACATCAGTTCATGGAGGTTTTCTGTAAAAGTATAAGAATGAGCTAAAAAAATGAAGCCTTTTCAATGAAAACCTCCCTTTAATAAAGAACATTTGGCATTCTTGCTACTAATGATGATAACGTTAGCACTTAGCAGTTTGGTAAGGGCTTCCAACATGCCAATTATCGGAGATATATCAAGCCCTGGGGAAGAAGGTCAGTTATCCTTGCTGACTCTCAAAGGCAGAGGGAGTTCCTCACCCACCAGCCACTGTTGGTGGGTGGGAGCCTGGGCTACCTGCAGTGGGCTGAGCTTGGCCTGAATGCTCAGGGTCTGGGAGGCTTTCCTTTTTGAAAAAATTGAGATCTAATGTGCACACCACAAATTTCACCCTTTTAAAGTGTCTAATTCCGAGGTTTTCTTATATTCACAGAGCTGTGCAGCCATCACCACTGTCTACTTCCAGAACGTTTTCATCCAGCATCCATCAAGCAATCACTTTCCACTCGGCAGTTCCCTCTGGCCCCTGACAACCACTAAACCATACTGTCTGTTTCTACAGATTTGCCTCTTCTGGACATTTCATAAATGGAATTGCATACCATGCGGCCTTTTGTGTCTGGCATCTTTCATTTAGTGTAATTTTTCCAAGGTTCATCCATGTTGTAGCATGGATCAGTACTTCATTCCTTTTTAAGGTGAACGATATTCCACTGTGTGGCTATAATGTATTTCGTTCATCTGTTTCTATCTTTTGATGGACCTTTAGGTTGTTTCCCATTACTCATTAGGGGCTATCAGTGTGCTGACCCAGTCTCCTTGGTTAGCTGGAGAAGAGGAGCTGGTGGCACCTCCCCATAGAGGGGCCAGGAATGGACCAATGATGTGCCGAAGCTTCTAGGATATGAGTGGCCGAGAGAGAGCATTGTTTGCAAATGGGGCCCCTGGAACCCCGTGGAGGTCACATTAGGAGCTGTGCCTTCCCACCGTCTGTTCAGTCAGGGGCCCTGGGAGGCCTTGGGATATACTGCTCAATTCTGGTACTGAGGGGAGGCTTTCTTTGGGTTGTGGAGAGCCCTGCACAGCTGAGGTCAGGTAGGTGTAGTCCTTGCTATCCAATCTCCTCCATGCTGGGCATTTGTCAGTCTCCTATTTGGTGTCAGGATAAGATTGTGTTTGCAGGGACTCAAAATCTAAAAGTGCCTGATCAGGAGGACAAAGCCCGCTGGAGCAGCAGCTGACAGCAGCCTTTCTCCCCACCATGGCCAGATAGCGCACATTTTGGCTTTAGGTGTTCCAACTGCCCATCTCCAGGGAGAAGCACATCCCAACTGGAGAGGACTGTTGGGAAGGGTCATAGGAGGCCTCTCTGACTCAGAGCCTCCCGGAGGTTGGCAGGAAGGGGTGGACATCTCTCCTCTGCCTGCCAAACATCCCCAGGGCTGGTGCGGAGTTCAGGCAGGAGAAAAGCACTTGGTTAGTACCCGGAGGGCACTGAAGGCCTCCTGGGGCTCCAGTGATGACATAGGGCTTCGACCAGACAGGAGACAACTCAGGTGCTTCTGGAGCTCCTCGTGGGGCTGCAGCCCACAGGCACACATGGAACTAGACCATCCCTGTCACACTGTGAAGGACGTCTCAGACTGCTTGGGGCTCCAGGCATCGTGGAAACCATTTGGAGCAGGGAGATATAAAAACAAGCAGGGATTTTTGTTTCAAACATTCTATTTTTAGAACAAGCTGGGATATGCTTGGACCAGATGGGGAGATCTAGTGCCGAGAAGGAAAGAATCCAATTCTGTGGGGGGGTGGGGGTGTTGCCACTAAAAGCCATGTCTTGTGTTTCTGACTCCTCCAGCTCCCAGCATTTGGCTGGGACAGCTGCTGTGGTAGGACCTCAGAGCGTACTGGGTGGGTGGCTCTGAGGAAAAAGGGACAGCCTTGGTCTTCTGGTCCCTGACTCACCTCCCAGAAAAGGAGCAGAGGGCATTGTGGGCTCCTTGGTGTGGTATGGCTTGATGAGGATCCAACAGCACCCTGAGGCCGTTCTCTCTCTCCGTCCCCTGCCTACCTCTCCTTATGCCTTTCCCATTCCTCCTGAGCTATGGCCAGAGTGTAGACAGCAGATGGCTGCTAGTTTTCCCAGGCATGCGGTAAAAGGCAAGGAGGACCCACTTACCTCCCAGGGCGTGCTCAGTCATACTGAGGCACAAGGACTCCAGCCTGTTGTTGATGTCAGGTTCAGTCACAGGAAGCTGGAATTCTGCAAGGGACAAAGGGTTATCTTGGTGACAGAGACTCTGAGAACAAGGAGAAGGTATGCATTCTGCTGTGGGTCTCCACCCCGTCCACCCTGGGGCAACTTGGGGGGCCCTGAGAATCAGCATGGAGGCAAGTTACACTGATTTCAACCAACCTATGAGTCTGCTAGGCACACAGAGTCCATTGTGAACATGGGCAGCTGGAAGAAAACTGGTAACTAAAAATAGCTGGTCAGAGTCAGAGTCTGTCAGGCCTCTGCTCAGAACCTCCAGCAGCTTCCCATCAAAGTAACAGCCAACCCCCTGCCATGGCCTGTAAGGCCCACATAATCGGACCCTTATTAACCCTTCCCCGTGTACAGCTTTCCTTGCCCTTCCTTCCTTCCCAGTCCCTCTTCTGCCTGTTTTTGCTCTGCTGTTCCCTCTGCCCAGAACGGTGGTCCCTCGATACTTCTATGACTTTCTCTTTCCCTGCCTTCATATCTCTGGCTCTCCTGTCTCTTTAGAAAGGACATTAGAGATGAGCAGAACTTTCCCAGCCCTATTCTTTTTCCTCTGCTTTCTTTTGCTCCACAGCTGTCACCAACATCTGGCCCAGTCTTTATTTGCTGCCTGCTCCCAGTTCCATGTTCACTTCGTTGGAGCAGGACTTGGCTCTGCTGCTCCCTGTGCCTAGAAGCAGGCTTGGTGCATTTCTGCTTTGTTACAAGGAAACAGAAACCACAGCAAGGCACAGTTCTCGAGTGGTCTTAGAGTGACTGGCCAGATTGGCTGGCTAACACAAGAACCCACAGAACCCACGGGGGTCTGACTCCAGAGCTGGCACTCTCCGGCATGCTGCAGCGACTAAAATTGCTAGTTGGTCCTTGCTGCTTCCAGCCACTTAGAAGTTCAGAGACGTCCGCCGGGCAGGTTCTCACTGCCCGGGACTAGGCTGTGTCGCCTTATAGTCACAAAGCCCCCTCTACCATCTGGACCTTCCCTATCTCCAGTCCGTCCTCTGCCAAGTGGGAGGCAGCCAGTAGGAGCCTCCTCCTCTGTTCTGCTGGGCCCCTCACTGTCAGTACGTCCCTCTCCTCCACCCCGCCCCCCCCAGCCATCCTGGGAATCTCCTGAGTGTCTTTCACTGGCTTGGAAGCACTTTGCAGACAGCGACAATGCTTTCTTCTCAAAGAAAGCACTGAACCTCTCCTAATACCAGCAATGGTCTTCTGGCACACTTCACGCATGTCTATTGAGTGATGGAAAAGACAAACTCTGACAGCTAGGAATTGTGAAATCCTATAGTGGGGGTTAGGGGATAGACAAAAATCAGCAGTGGGATATGTTCTGAGGGTCTGGGAATCTCAACGTTGCCACTGTCTTCATATGTGACTCTGGGAAACTTCTCTTCTTTATTGGGCCTCCCCTCTTCAGTCTGGAAGTGGGGAAAGGATCCTGGTGGCCCAAGCTTCAGGCCATTTCCTCGCTCCTTTGAATCTCCACCAGAGGGCACTTGGGGCTGGTGTGTGGGACGACAAATGAGGTTAGGTTGGTGGTTTAGTGGGATAGGAAGTTGAAACCAATGGCTAAACCAACGTATTTGTTTTCCTTGATGAGCTACACATTTAGCTTTTCTCTGCAATCTGTGTTCCCCATCACCGGCTAATTCAGAGGCAGATGTCATTTCTGTTGTTTAAAATTCTGAGTAGATGGGCAAAATGGATCAATACGAAAAGCACTGGGGAGCAAACAGGGTTCTTCCTGACACAAGTTCCAACATCAATGGGTTTGAAAGGCAACTGTTGCCAATTCATGAACAGAGGATGACTGGGCTTTCCGGGAAGGGGGGCTGCCGGGAGCCAGGGAGAATGGAAGGGTCTCTCCCACCGCCACCCATTGTTGCTGTCAGAGTAGGGTTGGGGCAATCAGACAATCCAGAGGGAAGAGTATTTTAGTATTTTCATCCATTCATGTGAAAATCATATGCATGCAAAATTAGCAGCCTTCAGGGTGTGAAATCTATAAAATAGAAACACAGTTTTATATATAGCCAGTTAGCAAATATGAAAAAAAAAACCCTCAGCAATTATAACCATCCATATGCTCATTGTAAAATTTAGTTTACTCTCTAGCACTCCCCTTTAAACAAACACTGTGGAGAGATTTGGATAAATAAAGATGCTCGACATTTGGAGAGAAGTGTTTCAGCTGCAGGATTTCTTGCCAACACGCAGCAAAATGCCATTTTCCAAGCCTAGGACTGCGTGTTCAAAAAAGGGGGCTGAGAAATGCGGGGCTCTCCGCTCTAGCATCTCCAAACCTTAGTGGCTGCTCTTTTAGGTTGAAAGTTGGCACGGTTGCTTTTTCTCCCTTGGCTCTTCCCTCTGGTGCGCCAGGGTGTCGCGACCCCCACCACTCTCAGAGAGGCTCCGAAAAATTATAAGTCTTGGGAGAAGCCCATATGTTCACACTCCAGAGTTTCCTAATAGTGTGACTTTTTAATTGTGTATTTGATAAAAACAGATCCGTGGCATCTCCCCACACATACAAGACAGAGGGAGACCAGCTGGGTAGATAACAGCTTCCATCTCAGGCTAGAAGCCCTCAGCCAAGTGTGGCTTGGGTGGGGCAGCTCCTGCCACCCAGACACACATGACTCTCTGGCTCCTGCTACCCCAAAGGCTCATTGCGTTGAGCCTGGGTCCCCAGCTGTAATGGGCCAGGCAGATGCAGTTTTATGTCCTCAGTAAAGCAAAAAGGAAATGCTGAGCCTTCTCTGCCCATTGCTGGAGGCAGGCTTATCTCCTTAACTCAGATGACATCTCTGAGAACCAGGAATTTTTCCTCTGACCATCAGAACATTCCAGTATTCAGTGAGGGACCTCAGTCCTAGGAAGCCCAGGGTCTAGGCTGACCTGGGACTTTTTAAATTGTGCCTTTCCAGAAGTCCCGTAAGTAGAGAGCCTCATATGCAGGCCCAAGGTCAAGGAGATCTGGAAGGGAGCAGCCACCCATGCCTAACGAAGTGCTTCTGTAGGGTCCACCTGGAGGGTCCCATCTGGCTTTTTTCTTGACAGAATCCAGCCATCCTAGCTGAGTCTCACACGTGTGGCACATATGGTGCAGTCTGTAGCTCTCTCCCAGTCCCTGTGGCTGAGGCAAAGAGGCTAGTGTCTTCAGTACTTTAGAAAAAGAAATGGGGTATTCTAGCAAAAACCGCTAGAATTCAACTTGGCCAACCACCGCCCAGGCTACTTGTTGAACAGCTAGGAAAGCTTCAAGTTGAGTGAGAAGTGGAGTTGCTGGGAGGCTAAGGAGGACAGGACAGAGGATGGAGAAGTGGAATCCGGACTGTGTAAGGGGTATAAGGAAGAAAGGGAGACAGGGAGGATGGGAACCAAGCAGGACAGGGGAGGGTAGTCACAGAAGGAAAAGAAATCAGTGTGGTGAGGACTAGAGAGCCACGCTGATAATTGCAGAGACAGTCATGGCGGTCGTGGCGAGTGGCAGAGGAACATGAGTCGCACCCCTGAGTCTGCTACAGGAACACAGCTTATTCTCTGGTGGCCTCATTCCTAAACCTGCAGAAGTTTGTGCTATGGAAATCCTCTAGGATGCACACTTTCATGAAAAATGATGAGAATATAAGATAACATTGTAGGGGCACCTGAGTGGCTCAGTGGGTTAAAGCCCCTGCCTTGGGCTCAGGTCATGATCCCAGGACCCTGGGATCGAGCCCCACATCGGGCTCTCTGCTCAGCAGGGAGCCTGCTTCCCTTCCTCTCTCTCTCTGCCTGCCTCTCTGCCTACTTGTGATCTCTGTCAATTAATAAATAAAATCTTAAAAGAAAAGATAATATTGTACTGTCTAGGTCTCCAGACCTAGAGGTACCACCTAGACTAGGTTGGTCACTCTCGGTTGGACTTTCAGAGGCAGGGGAGCATGGCCCATGTGCGTTCTTGGCTGTGATACAGTTGAGTCATTCATCAACCTCTCCACCTGAGTAGAATTGTTTGCCCTAGCCTACCAGAAGGCAGAGAGCAGAAGTGCACCAGGTACTTTAAGTGGGTCCCTGTTCTGGTCCCTTCCTCTGCATGGCGGGCCCCTTCATTCCCCTAATGGACCCAGTGTATGCATGGCACTCTCCCTCTCCCCACTCTTTTGAAAGGCAGTTCTCTGAAAGGGAGAAACTCACACAAAGGAGGCAATGAATGACAACAGCCTGGGGCACTGTGCTCCCTGGTATGCGGCATTCTAATGGTGGAAGAAATACAGTCACAAGCTGGTACATAGGGGAGGTCTGCTATGGCCAATAGCTACGATATTTCGTGAATGGCTGCCAAGCAAGGCACCTTATTACCCATCTCACATCTGGGGCAGTGCAGCACCAAGGATAGTTTGCAGATGGTTTTGTGAAGGAAGGAAGAGAACCCTAGAATATAGCTCTGTGAGACTGCTCAGCCTGCCCTTACTCAGGCTTTTCTTTCAATGTCGGCTTCTGGTCCCTCAGTCCCTTCCTGTCAGGCCCTCCAGGTGGTGGCCTCTGTGGCTTCTTGGTGTTACACCTGGGCTGTTTTGAGATCCTCTCTGGCTGGATCCCAGTGGCAGCTGAGCCTTGGTCAGCAAGGAAGAGATCTGTTTCCAAGAGAAGGTAGTCCTTCTGCAAGCGATTTCCAAACTAATTTTCCAGTTGCGAAAACACCCTGGCTTTTTGGGAGAATGTGACCACACTAGGCACCACACCTGTTTTGAGCTCAAGTCACCCCACTGGTTAGTGTAGGAGACCCTCTCCCCCTTGCTCTGGGAGGACCAGCTTAGTGTTTCTTACTCATGCCACAGGCCAGTGAGAGGCAGTGATCACTTAGTGGCTCTCCTTGTTTATCCCAGGAAACATCTAGAAATCTGTTCCTGTGGGGGAAAAACTAAAATACCACTCCTGACATGGCCTCCAAGGGGTCCACAAATCCTGTAGATCCAGGAAAGAGGAGATCGCCTTGCAAATTTGAGCCAGGTGACTGATTAATTGATATACAACTCGGGAGCTTGTTCTAGCCCCCAGATTATTCTATATTCTTTGGAGACATTTAAAATTTTCCATCATTTTAATGGAAACATTTTAAGTTTGAGTTGTCATCTTCAAGATCTACCCATGTGGTTTAAAATGGAACATTCTGAAGACATCCAGTGGCCAGGAGGAAGCCACTATGCTATACTGTAACAGTTTTCTGAGGATCTAATTTAGGGTTGGTCATACACCTCTACTCCATTTTGTGTTTACTACCACTTCTGCTTGTGTAAAGATGAAAGCCACTTGCTGCCTTCCTGATTTTGACTCCCTGACATGATACTTATAGTTTGGTTGTGCCCCCCCCCCCCCCCCCCCACCCCGCCTCCGGCTGCCAGCCCCTAGAGACCTGCCAAGCTAACAAGGATGTGCTGCTCTGAGTGGCAAGGCCCATCCCGGAGGGACCCTGTTTATCTAGTACAAAACTTCATCTGGGCCTGGCTATGGCCATTAGCCGTGGTAGCCCTGTCAACAAGGCTGCCTCCTCAGGAAGAAGGAAGAGCTCTGATCATGACTTGTGGTTGTAAAAACCAGTGTCTGATCTGTCAGGGGCAGGGATGACCTTGGAGATTGAGGAACCTCCCATGGCAGTGACTCTGTGTGGGTCCGTTCCCTTCAGCCAGGAATCCTGAAGTCATGGCTGTGCCCTGCCTTGCTCTTCATGACCATGTCCTGGGAAGAGCCACCCAGCATGGGCTGAGTGTGCTGGGCAGGACTGCCCAGTACTCAATGGTGTATTTGCTTATGCAGGAGGCTAATTGAACCCACCCTTTTGAAAAAAAGACCCCCAAGTGTTCTGGAGTTCTAAGTCCCATTTATAAAGAACTTCATTTAGAGACTTTCGAGTTAACTACCAGGAAAAGTGAAAATAATTATAAGTGGCTGTCTCTGGGAGATGAGACTGGGGGCTGGGAGGGGAAGGGGACAGTCACTTTTCCTTAAAAGCCTTTCTATATTATTTATTTATTTTTTTAACGGTGAGAACAAGAGGGTGGAAACAATCTTAGGGTTAGTGGCTCTGAGCATTAGCAAGTGACAAAGGTGCGGATGGAGGATATGTATCTACAGACTCGAAGAGTCCTCCTAGGGACGACCCAGCTCTTCCTGGTGGGCCTGGTCTTCCCAATTCACACAGGAGAACGTGGGGGAAAGTAAGGTAAGAAGGGAGGACTGAGGACTTGGAAGAAGCCAAAGGAAGGGACAAGGGCTTAGAAAGGAGCAAGGAGGTCACAGGTATATAGAGACTGAAGGAGAAGGAGAATGGTCAGCTGTGCTAGGCCTCCCACGAAGCTGCAGGGTGGCTGGTATGTCGTCCCAGGACTGGGCCTGAGATCAGGGTTGAAGGATACATTCAAGGTGAAAGATCTCCTAGTGCCCAGGATATCTTCAAATCTCATCTAGATTCTCTTTTATTGGAAGTGGATTATACATAATTCTGCATGAAAACAGAGGCTGGGACTACAAGACCCAGGGAGAAGACCTTCACAAACCCCAATTTTATCAAGTATTTCTTCCCAGGAAGCTACAAGTATCAAAGGCATTTTAAAACAAACGTGCACAAATAGTAAATGTTCTAGAAGTCAAGCAGCAAGTTTAAACAAGCATTTGGACCATCTTCCTTTCCTAACATACCTTACCTCATCTTGCCATTCCTCCTCAGTATCTCCCTATCTCTGTCCTGCCTTTCCCTCACTCCACCAGGCACACTCCAACTCAAAATCTTCTATACATTCGCCACTGAGAGTGGCTGGGGTCTGAGCTCCTTGGCCTTGGGTTCAGAGCCCCCATCATCAGCCAGGATCTTTCCAGCTCCCTTGTTCTACTCGCTGCTACTTTAGCCTGACTCTTTGGCTCAGCCACGGCTTCTGGAACTCACTGAGGTACTTGGTACGATCGCGGTCTTGCTCCCTTGTCTCCTTCTGCTTGAAACTCCACCCTCCTCTTTCCACATCTTCACTCTCTGTCCCCTGAAGCTCAGCTCCAATTCTAAGAAGCTTTCTTGCCCACCCAGGCCATGGAGACATTTCATCTCCTTAAACTCCTGTAAGACTTGCTGTACGGAGCATGCCTCTTGCCTAGGGTGGGTATTTTCCTACAGGTACAACACCTGTATGCGTCTGATTTTCCCACTTAGAAAGTCATCAAGCTAGATTCAGTCATTGTTTGGATGGCTCTATATTACTCATAGACTCTTAAGAGGGCACTGTCTGCAGAGACAAAGTGTGCAAGTGATCATTGTCTGTGCATCATTCTGGTAACCCTGCTTTAGGAGGCGCGGTGAGAGGTGCTGCTGACTTGAAGTGACCACGCTGCTCTTTAACCAAGTAAAGGGAAGATGGCTGGTCCAAGATGTCATGTTTGCAAGGTGCTCCCAAACCAGGGGTAAGTCTCTTAACGTCAATGCCGTGAAAGTTTTCTCTTTCTCTGTTTCACTTTCTGCACATCCCCCCACATACACCCAAAGTAAACACACACACACACACACACAGACATGCACATGCACACTGCACATGGAACCCCTCCCAACTCCCCCAGATACCCTCCAGTGATATCTCTGGTTTAATCAATCTAGAAATATGACTAGTATCAAAAATATCCCCGTCAGATTGCAACCGACTCCGGGGCTCCATGTGCTGGCTCCCAGCCAACCAGCCACTATTCATGCTGGCAAGGCACAGTTTAAAAAAGGAAAGGCTTCTATAAGCTCAAAAGAATGCGTGGTGACAGTTGAGGCTAAGCACTTTCCGGCTGGGTTCACAGGGGCATCTATTTTGGCGTCCTGGCCTCCCCTGTGTGTCAGGGGGAGGAGAGAGGGAGAGATCAAGTGCAGGGCCCTACCTGGCTGCTGGAACATCAGCATATTCTGTGGAGAAGTGTGCACGGGCAGCGAGCGGGTCCTTTGGACTGAGCTGTGGGTGCGGCTCGGCATGCTGTTGCTGCCCCCAGGGTTGGCGAACCACAGGTTCTAGTGAGAAATGCAAAGAGGGGGACCCATTAGCCCACACACCCTGGGGTCCGGGGAGGGGTATGGAGCAGGGCCACCAGCCAGAATGAAAGAGGCAGATACCCCTGAAGAACTCTTTGCTAACTTCTGGGAGAGGGCTCACAGGCTCCTGCTGCCCACCTGCATATTTATAGAGAGGTGGTTGAGATTCCATTCATTTTCTTCCTCTCTCCAAGCCCCAGGCCTCTCTAAACCCCAGCTTAATCTGGACAGCTCTCTCCTTCACTATCTCCAAAACTCTTTTTATCCCTTTTGTTGCCTTTGCTTTTCCTATCACTTTTTTTCGGAGATGGGAAGAGTTCTATAAATGTTTGCAACGAAGAGCACAAACTATTTCGGGGCTCTCATTTGATTTTCTTTTTGAGATTCTTACAACTTACTACAAAGCGAGGGGGAGAAAAAAGAATCTTTCAGCTGGCACTGAGCTGGCACACTGAGCTTGCGTTTATTATTATGCGGGCGTCCTGGTGGTGACTTCCTCTTGAACTGATGTGGGGCTTCCCACAACGGTCAGCAAGTGGGGCTTTCTCAGACCCTGTGGTGTATGCTCTGGAGAGGAAATCCTGCCCATTTTCCCTGGAGCTGTTCTCCTGTTTTTAAACCAATCATCCCTTAGTTTCTCATGACAACGCAGACCCACTCGTGCCCCTCTAATCCCAGACCCGACCTGCGGAGCCCCACAAAGCCGGGCACACGGATGGAAAGTATTGGGCAGGGTGCGAAACAGGACTGGTGGGCAGGGAGTGTGTGACAGAAGTCAAATCTAAATCACACAGTAAAGACCTCTAGGCAGCCTGGCCTTGAACAGGCGGAGAATGTCCAGCTCTTTCTTTGACTGCCTCTCTCAGGCTCCTCTTTGGATTCTTCACCACAGCTGGGATGGGGGACAAAGGAGCTTTTTGCGGTGAATAAGGCTAAGAAAGCTCCTTAGAACTCTGGAACCCAGATCTGGGAGGTGGTGAGGTCTGCTGGGGCAGGTTAAGGAGCAGGGCACATAAAAGTTTTGCATTTCCTCCTACAGGGTGCTATGTGCAGGGCCCCCAAGGTTAAAGTGGCCTGAAGGCATTCTAAGTAAACCCCATGAAGCCAGGTGCAGCCATGGGATTGCTCGGTCTCCCAGAGAAACAGCACAAACCACTGGCTACTTCCAAGCACAGGGACCCCTGTATCTCAGCGCAGCCCTCCTTGGCCTCTGCGCTCACCATGGGGTCATGTAGGGATAGGTCCTGAAGCCTGGGGCCCTGAGCTTGGCAGCCCAACCCCCTCCCCCGACACAGAACCAACCTGTCTTCCTTGCTTCATGATGGTGGGGTTGGCCGCGGTGCTGCGCTGGGTGGAGCTGACGAATCCACTGGTGCCCAAGAGGCCGAGGCGGGCGGATGGGACGTTCCGGGAGGGGATCTGGTACTGGCGCGGGTTCCGCCGGCCCATACCGCCGCCCACAGAGCCGGCTGTCGGAAGGGAGTTGGACTGCCCAAAGCCTCGGCTGCGAGAGGGGAGAGAGCAGGGAGGGGCTGTCAGCCACCCAGTGCCCTTCTCAACCCGCAGGCTGCCAGTGGGCTGCCTCCCCAGAGTCTGCTTGTATTTTGACAGTTATGAGGTCTCTCTAGGGGCACAGGGTAGCTGTGTGCAGGAAAAGGCTAGGTTTAAGATGACGGCTAAGAGACATCTGAGAGGGACTATCACGTGCACCATCCTGGGACTTTGACCCTGATTCTTCAGTCCTCACGACAACCCTAGGAAGTAGGCGCCCTATTCCCTTTTTCATCTGGAGAACGAACACTGAGTGCTTCGTGATTTTGCAAAGGTCCCTGGGGCAGCAAGGGATAGTGCTGAAACACGAGCCTAGGAGGTTGCCTGGGGTGCTCTTCAGCGGTCTTGGATGCCGGGTCCTAGGACCCTGAGTGCTCACGTGCCCGTCCCAAAGCCACATAGAGCAAGAGCGCAAGAGCCAGGATCCGAGCACCTTCTGCCACACCACAGTCTGTTTCTGGTGTCTGCGTAGCACACTTGGAAAGGGTAGCCTGTGAGCGCCGCTAGGATGGTAGCTTTGAGACAGAAAAGATGGCATCCATCCTCAGCAGTCCTGCATGACCCATGCTGCTGGCTCCTGGCACAGTGAATGCAGGCTGAATGAATGAACGGACATTCATCTCTGCCATCAGGATGCTTCTCCCTGTGGAAGTGCTGAATCCATGTCTGGGGCTCTGATTCCCAGCTTGAGAGTTGGGAAGGGGAACAGAGATGATGATGTTTCCAAGTATTCTGGACCTAGGACATTGATGGCTCCCCAACTCCACAGGCCCTCCCTGCTGCAGAAAGATGGGGAGGTCCCATGCTTCCCCACATGGACCCAGGGAGGCCGCCACGGACCCTTGGCATGGCATTGCGATGCCCTCCTCCCACTTCTCCAGTGACCTCAGCGCTCAAGAACTCCTCCTTCTCCAGCATGCTTCAGGTTCCGGGACGGTACACAGCAGCCAGTAGGGTTTCAGAACCAGCACATTCC
Organism: Taxidea taxus jeffersonii; assembly: GCA_003697995.1. NCBI lineage: Eukaryota > Metazoa > Chordata > Mammalia > Carnivora > Mustelidae > Taxidea > Taxidea taxus. The sequence goes on along the minus strand of RCUC01101350.1, from coordinate 7,644 downwards.
TTCCAAGAAGAGTCAGCTTTAGTCATTCACTGATGTTTAACTCGAAATGCTTTACCTCCAACGGCCACAAGATGGAACAGACTTGCTTTCCCAGTCACACAGGGGAGGTTCGTACCAAGCCTGTGAGGGGACTCCAGCAGACCGGGATGACGTAGTTTAACCAGCTGAAGAATTTAATGGGGCTTGGGGGGTGTTGCAAAATAGTAATATCCTGTGAAAGAAAATTGTGTGTATGGGGGGGGGCATCTAAGCCATTAGACAGGTGATCTCAGAAAATGTTTCTCTTCTCCCCAGAATGCCTACATTGCCTAGGAGGAAAGGGGGCGGGGAAGAGAATTCCACAGGTGAGCTGGCTGCAACTGATTTCCGGGCCTGTGTCTTTCCACTTCTAGGTTTTTGGGGCCAAGGAAAGGGTTCCTGATTCCTGTCAGGGACTTATCTACATGTGGTGAGGAGGGCACTAATGGGTCCTAGGTCTCCCTCACTTCTTTCTTTTTATGAACATTACAATTTTTTGGTTTGGAAGAAATCTGGGCCTGGAGAGGGTAAAAGATACTAGATCATACGATCTAGGAGACCTCTTTTGGAGGACGGACAGTCTGAGATCCATGACAGGTGGAAACAAGAATCAAGTGGTTGTTTGCTTTTTAAGCGATGAAGACTTGTCCTTTGGTTTTGGAAGTTGGAATATTGGCCACCTGGCAGATGACTCAGTATTCTAAGACTTTTCCTTATTTAGTGCAGATAGCTTTTTGGCTCATTTTCCTTTTTGGTCGGATTTTTAAAAAGTTATTTCATATGCAAAATACAGTAGTCAATGGGTGATGTTAAAATGATTTGTGCTTCCAGGAAGGCAAGATGATATCCTCGAGCAATGTCATGTGGGTAGAGGATTCTGTGATGGGACACTTAGTCACTGAAACCAGGGCTCCAAGGACTCCTACAGCTAGGACCCATGAGCTGGGCTGTATGTGGCAGGTAGAGCCCAGAACATTATGGGATCAGGCTAGATCGGGGGTAGAATTTGGCTAGGCCATCTTTCTAATGGCTGTGGGACCCTACTGTGACATCCTTAGTTGGTTATTACAAAGCCAGAGTTTTGAGGGTTACTTAAGACCACTAGGCTTAATGACATAATCATTCTTTCCAAGGGGGAAAACAAAGTGACACTAGTTTTCATTTCTCATTCTTTTGCTCTGCCCATCTGTGTCTTTCTCTGATACCCTAAATCTAGCCAGCTGACTTCATTACCTTGAAATGCGCGAAGAGGCTGATTTATAAGAACCAATTAAGTTGGTGTTTGTGATCATTCAGGCAGGGGCTGGGCTGCAGTTACCTTTGTATTACGGGAGAAACAGTTCTTCAAAGCAAATTAATAGCATAAAAAGACCCCAGAAGTAATACTTATGAGAACAAATGATTTTTCTAGAGCTTTAGCCACTTCCACTTGAATATCCACAAATGATGATTGAATTCATTCTTATCTCATCAATAAAAACAGGTCCATCAAGATTCCAATATGGCAGACTTTGGGTAGCCCAATACACACGTTGGTTAGTAACACTCTAGAGAGCTCAGGGTTAAGGGGAACTCCCATATGCACCATGGACAGAGCAGAGCCGACAGAGGCAGGAGATGACACTTTTGAGAGAAGCAAAGAGCTCAAAAGCTCTGTCTTCCTCTTTATCCTCTAAATTCCTTCTTCTTCTTTCAACGTGTTTCCTGAGGGCCTGGTGTTGCAAGAGGGGTCTGGAACCTCGTCCTCTCACTTCAGAGATGTATAGCTGCCCTTACAAGAAGAGAGAGCGAGCCTGGGAAGGGGACAGTCCCCAAGACAAGAGGCCTACTAGCCTGTCTTGCTTTTCACCTGGGCCCCTGGGAATCCTCAGAGTGCACAGGTGGTCCCAGCCCATCTCCCCAGGGAGGGCAACCCCAGAGAGCTCGGATCCAGGGAGCTGCCAGGGAGAGGGCCGCTTTGCCTGATGGTTTTTTCTCTACCTTGGCTGGAGAGCATGAGGGCTGCCCAGCATGTGTAGTAGGTTAAAAGCATGGACTCTGCAGCTGGTGCTGGCCTGCCGGGTCCAAGTCCTGGACACCCACTGCCTACCGAGTCCTCTGTAAATGGGAGTTAATAATAGCAACTCTACCTCATATGGTTGTTGCAAGGATTAAATGTATTAATATTCCTAAAATGCTTGGATACCACTTGGCATACAGGAAGTGCTAAATGTTTGTTTAATAAATAACAGTGTAATATATGCTGGCAGGTGATAACACTTCAACTTTTCCATTAATCTTTAATGAAGACTTTCCATAAATCCCAGCTATCCTTATCTCTCCCAGATGATAAAAAACAATGGTGATTTAAGGCACACTTCTGAAAAAAATGCCAAAATTGTTAATGACACAGAGCTTCTCTGTGCACATTGAGAAATGAACTTTTCAGGTGCAGGTGAAAAATTATTTATCCGCTCATGTTTAAATATGTAAAACAGAGAGTTGATTTTTCACGACGTTTGTACAGTCTTCCTTTTGTCTCCCCCCAACTGCCTGTCACTGCTGAAGGCTTCACCCCACACCTCCCTAAATTCCTCCCCCGGAATGTCGTCGCTGTAATTCACCTCTAATATGCAGTCGGATTCCTCCATTTAAAACCAGATTAAGGTAATGGGTTCTAAAGTACAATGAGGCTTATTTTTAACTGCATCCAAGAAGCGGAAGTACTATGAAAACTCAAGAATGGTGCTGCTTCACTCTGGGACTGCAGCTCAGACCAAAATAGACCAGCATTGGGCTCTTCACCCTGCCACCAACTATAATTAGCTAGTCTGCAGCAAGAAGGGAGAAAGAAATGACACTACCTCAGAAGGTGGTGCTGGAACAACCCATTTTTGTCCCTTCAGGGCCCCCTTTTGTGGACAACCCCCAAAGTGCTTTGCGAGCAATTCCTTCAACTCTATCTATCTCCCCCTCGATGCCCATCTGGCCCAATGCTGTCATTTTGATCATGTAAAATGCGTTACGAAAGATCATATGCAGTTCTTTTTCTGGGAACGCTCTCTCTCTATAGCCTTTTCCCAACTCCATCTGTTGAAAGAGTGTGATCTGGAACTCCCCACAGGGCATCCTGTGGACCAGGAATGGTGCCCTGCCACAGTCCCGCCCAGGAACCCAGGGAGGCAGCAGTGGACTAGGGAACCACCACTGTGCATTAAAAAGAATGAAATCCCAACATACTTTCTTTGCTGTCGGTATCCTGATATGTCTAGGAGGGTTTTCCGAGGGAAAGACCGAAAGAGCTTCTGCACCTGCTGTTTCCATGACAACAATCTTTTTTTCTGAGTCTCTGTAAATGCCTGCAAAAACAAACAGGACTTTTTAATGGGTAGCGCAGCCTGGCATTACAGGGAGGAACACACAATTAATAGGGGGGGACATCAGAGTCTCTGCAGCTGCCTTTGTTTCACCTGCTTCCCACCTGATCCAAACAGCAGTCAGTTTCACCCGGGAGCCACCTGTACCGAAAATTTGACATTGGAGGTGCCTGGTAAAGTACATGCATTAAGCTTTCGACAACGCTTATTTTTGGCTGCATTTCTGGCAAATCTGTACTCATCTTCGCCTTCTTCCTGGCTCTACTCTGGAATCTCTAGATTAACCAAGAATGAATAGTAAAAATGGATTGTTGAATAATCTGGCTTTTGCAGGGTCCCCTTCATTTTCATAATCAATGGAAATGCTAAATCACTCCAAAAATCAATCTGCTTGATCGTGTGTGGTCTGCGGGCTTTCAAAAAATGGTGCATAGTCTCCGCTATACTACACTACACTATGCTACACCATAGGCCAGGATTGGTGCACTGGGGGTTTTGTAGGGCACAGGGCTTTGCTGAGAAATCTCCAGTTAAGGCGCCCTGTGCCTTACAAAAAACTCTAGTGCACCAATCCTGACCAAAACTTTTCCTAAAGTTTAGGAAAACAGGTAGATCTGATACCTTTTCACGTTTTTTTTAGTAAAAGTGGCATTGAGGGGTGTTTTGCCTGCTTTGTAACATACTGTCATCTATATCGCATGTTCTTTTGTGTACACTGAAAGCTGGGAGTGACTTTACAGGAGTTGTGAGTCCCCAAGGTAGAGATGCTCAAATCTGGGATACAGAATCCCTTAAGAAAACTATTAAATGCAGATTCCTAGGTCCCTTCCCTGATTTAATACATTCCATTGCCAATGGAACATGGGCATGTGGCATTCTAGATGGTTTGAGGGCCCTACATCCAATATAGGAATGTCTTGTCAGGTGCCTAGAACAGTGGTCCACCAGCTGTGGGAGAGCTTGCAGCTCTGATTAGCAGTAACCATGATAGAGAGAACAGACCCGTATAGTTTTGTCAATAAGACATGAAATCCTTTAAGTAGCAATATACTATTACTTAGAGTAACAGACTGTATGGGTCTTTCCCATAAAGGAAACAGATTCCTTAAACAGAGAAAACATGACCGCTTAATTTTTTCCAGATGACATTTAATCTTTAAGGACCTAAACACAGGAGAGCTATGAGAACAAAAGCGAAAAGATGTGAAAAAATTACTGACTTGCAAAAACCCCTTTCTCCTGGATGACCTCAGCTAGATGCCTTTAAGGATCTTCATCAGTGAGGGCTACCCAACCAAGGGACTCTGTGCTTCCTTAAAGAGGCACAGACACTGTGCAAGGTACATGGTGGGTTGGTCTCATGGTTACAAGGTGAGGATATGGTTCTACTTTGTGATCCCTTCTCATTTGTTGGCAACACTCGGTGAGTGTCCAACTACACACGAATGCCTCTGAAAGCCTGAAAGGCAAGCATTTCTACTGGCCAAATAAAGAAAGGGATAGATTGATTCTGCTTTTGACTGGCTTCCCCTGCCAAACGTTGAGTGAGAACACAGGATGCAGGGGCGCTGATCTAGATGACTCGGGGAAGAGAGTCCAGCCCAGCTGGTTGGAGGCAGGCTCCGGATGGATATTGGCAGGGCTTGAATCCCTATACATCTTTATGCAAGTTCCTTTACCTGACACTCAGTTCCTTTTAAAAACCCAGGATACTCTCTCCCTCCAAGAGATGTCTTAAGGGTTAAATGAGATAACACATGAGGTGCACTTAGAATACTTAGGGCATGCCTGGGCTTAGTAATGATCTACTTAGAACTGCAGCTCAGAGATCCTCTATTAAGTTTTTTGTGGTCACACAGACCAGACCTTTGGTGGTGGTATATGAGTGTTTGTCACATCTGGCATTCAGCCATCACATTTAGCCCCAATAAATGACTTCAAGTTCTCAAAATTACAATACCAAGCTGGTCTGGAGCCAGCTAGCTTGAAGGACAGCTGGCCTGAGTTTCCAAGGGACAAAAGAGGAAATGGTTCACTTTACAGACAGGCCTTCAAAGTGCTTCCAAGGACACCAGTTCATACAGGGCATCTCCCATGGTGGCAAAGACCATCCAAGAAGATGGAAATGTTTATACCCCACCATCACCCGGAGAAGTGAGCTCATTCACTCAACACGGGGCAGCACTCTCATTTCATTCCAGGCTGCAGAGAGGACCAAGCCCCTCGGCCATGTTGAGTGAGTGTGGTGGCCACTTCTCAGTCTTAGAGGCTGCAGCTGGGAGGCCTGGGGAGGAGCTAGAGGTCATGACCGGCAAAAAGGGATTTCCAAAAGCTGGCTTGCTTGCATTTGCCTGAGAAGTAGCCCTCCATTGTGGGAGCTCTTCTGCCAGCTGGGATGGCTGACACCTCACCTCAGCCATTCCACTGGAAGCTCTGGGTTGAGCCGAGAGCTTCCTCAGGGATTGGAGGGGAAAACAGCATCCATACAACACACTGACACAGCCAGTCAGCCTCTTCCAAGTCCTCTGTCCCTGTCAGGGCCAGACCAATGAGTCTGTCTGGACGAAGATGGCTAGGATGTGCCCTACAACTTTCGTGTAGGATTAAAGGGCTCATAAATGGGCAAGAACTCATCTCCACAGAACCTCCTTGGGATAGTGAGGAGGCACGAAGCTGAGGATTATAATCCAGGAGATGAAATTCAGAGATTTTCTATCCTCTCTTCTGTTACTCTAGGGAGTTGGTCCCTTTGTCCCTGGGGAGGAAGAAAGGTGTTTAGGTTTGGTCAATCCCTTCCCATCCAGTCAGCTAAGGAATGGCTTATTTGGGCTGTGAAAGGGAGTCCCGTTTCATGGGGCCCAGGTGAAATTCAGCCAGGATGGAGACTGTTGTGCCTCAGTGGAGCCTCACAGGGAGGGTGTGTGCTCCCCACATAGAATAACCCAAGCCTGTGGAAAATTATTCAGACACGTTTCCTCTTTCTTGAATTAAAATAATAATAAAATGTCTTGCACAACATTTTCCCTTCCAAGACAGAGTGCAGGCCCCTCCATCCTGACATGAATTCAGGCAAGCAGACGTGGCATGAGCTCCACTTGGCCCAAGACTCCCATCAGCCAGAGGTCCCTCTACTGCAGTCGGGGTCTCTTGCCAGCAGATGAATCTACATGGCGCCATCTTTGCATTTAATCCCTTGGGCAGGCAGTGAGGAAAAAACCAGGAATTTCTCTAAATATTCTAAGGAAATGGAAAGGAGAGCCAGGTTGCCCAAGGAGGGTATGCATGATGGCTGGAAGGTGAGAAGGATCAGGCCACAGCCTTGGGACTGGTGGGATCCCATTAGGAAGCATGAGCACTGTCCAGCGGAGGCCACTGGAGGGCTCAATATTTTGTCTTCAGGGCTCAGCAGACTTGAGGCAAGATGGAAAGTAACTTGCAACTTGTTCTCCAGCGTCTGGAAGGCTCAGTGTGAGCATGGGCATAGAAGAACATGCAAGGTTCTAGTTTGCTTTATGCAAGTTTAGATCCCCCCCTAACCAGTCCCACCAAAACCCACTCCAAATGTTCTCCTCCCCAGTAAGACACAAGGGAGCACTTCCACCTCCTTATGCAGCGAGTTTGTACCACACCAAGACTCGGCTTCCCTTTCGTGCCCAGCTTGGAGGCAGTTCCTCTGAGGAAAAGCCATTTCCAGCTCCTGGTCTGGTGGCATGTGTGTGATCACGTGTGTGATCACCTGGTCTCCTTTAGTCTTCCCCGCCACCCTCACACCATAAGCTACCTAGTCAGGGGCAGGGCTTGGTGTTTAATAAAGATCTATGGAATGAATGAGTTCTATAATTCTTAACGTATCCTTGCCTTCTCTTCTTCCTGGCGCTTTTTACTGGCTGAAACACGAGCGGTGTCAGAACTGAAAACACCAAAGTGTGAGTTGGGGGCTGGGGGAAGGGACGCGTAAGAATTTGCACTGCTGAGAGAGGAAGTAGCAAAAAGGAGAGTTTAGGGGATTGTGGGGCAGTGGCTGGAAAGGAAACCCAGAAGGAGACTGTGCTCATAAGTGGTGGGTAACCAGACCGTGGAAGGGTGGCGGGCCCAAGGAACTAGCCTTGGACAGATGCCCCTGTGTGGCAGCTGGTGGTGGGGACAATGTGAGTGGGGCGGTGGGTGAGGGGGCTAGACCTCCACCCTGGGTGTCTCCTTTCGCTGGGGCCCACTGCACTTCTGGGGCTCTGGATGCCAACCCAGCAATGGTGAGCAGACTTGGGGGGGG
>RCUC01101345.1:0-11323 GCA_003697995.1 Taxidea taxus jeffersonii | reverse complement strand
TTTTTTTAAATTTATCTGAGAGAAAGAGAGTGCACTAGCAGGTGGAGGGGCAGAGGGCGAAGCAGACTTTCTGCTGAGGAGGGAGCTGGACATTGGGCTTGATCCAGGACCTTGGGATCATGAGCTGAGCGACCTGAGCTGAAGGCAGATGCTTAACCAACTGAGCCACACAGGCACCCCTTGATTTTCTATTTTTGTGTAAGAATTTATCACAAACTTGGTGTGGTCATTTCTCAGGACAGCCATAACAAATTACCATAAACTTAGAGGGTTTTTTTAAAAGATTTTATTTATTTATTTGACAGACAGAGATCACAAGCAGGCAGAGAGGCAGGCAGAGAGAGGAGAGGAAAGCAGGTTCCCCACTGAGCAGAGAGCCCAATGTGAGGCCCGATCCCAGGACCCTGAGATCATGACCTGAGCCGAAGGCAGAGGCTTAACCCACTGAGACACCCAGATGCCCCATTACCACAAACTTAGAGTTTTAAAACAATAAAAATGTATTCTCTCATCGTTCTGAGGGGCACAAGTACAAAAATAAGGTGTTAGTAGTGTTGGTTTTCTTCCTAGATTCTGAGAGTGAAGCCATTCACTGACTCCCTCCCAACTTCAGGTGACTACCAGCAACCCTTGGCTCCTTGATATGGCAGCCACATAAAACAGGTCTCTGCCTCTGTTTTCACATGGCTTTCTTTCAGTCTCTCTGTGTCATCACCCTTTGTGCCCAACCTCATCAAGGATGATCTCATCTCAAGATCTTTACCTTAATTACATCTATAAAACCCTGTTTCCAAATGAGATCACATCCTAAGGTTCCTGTGGACATTCCTCTTCATGGCCACAATTCAATCCACTATACTTGGCAATTTAAAACAACAAAAATATATTATCTTACAGTTTCTGTAGGTCAGGAATCCTCCATGGGTTACCTGGGTCTTGTTCTTAGCATCTCAAATGCTGAAGTAAAGGTACCAGCTGGGATTGAAATCTAATCTGAAGCTTTGGGCCCTCTTCCAATTCAATTCCTTGAGGGTATAGATGGAGACCCAACTTTTTTGCTGGCTGCCAGCCAGGGCTCACTCTGAGCATATAGAGCCTGCTGTACATTTCCTGTCACATGGTCTTCCCAACATGGAAGTTTGTTCCTTCAAGGTCAACAGGAGAAAATCTGCCTGATGTTGTCTGTCTCTGACCTCTGGACTGAGATTTAAGAACTTACTTTAGTTAGGTCAGGCTCACTCACCCAAGATAATCTCCTTTTTGATTAACTCAAAAGTTAACTGATTAAGAACCTTCATTACATCTTTGTTGTATAACACAATGTAATCCCACTGGTGCTATTTCATCATGTCACAAGCCTCTTCACTCTCCAGGTGAGAGGATTATACTGCCTGTATTCCAAGACAAGGAATCTTGAGAGCCATCTTGGAATCCTGACTACCAAAATGGGCTCTATTAAAAAAAAAAAAAACACTATATATATAAACAAAAAATGCATGCTCCACTTGCTTTGAGGTCTCAAAGCAGAGGTAGGAACTGTTTAAATTGACTCTGAAAGTGTATGTAAAAGTGTAGAAACTATTTCAAAAAAAGAGTAGCAATATAGAAAGAACATTGCTACACTTCTAATGGAATCAGTGTAAAGAGAACAACTATTTTGGATACTGATTAGTTTGTTTAAAAAAATGAATCAGTGATCTTGAAATACTTTTGTTATAGTCTCATACAGAATGTTATTACATGCTGTATGTCTATGATACATTACTGGATGAAAAAACTAGATGGAGGCACTATCTGATCCCATTTTGACCAAAAAACATCACCATCAGCATAGCCCTACATGTTTCTGTATGGTACGTGTGCACATGTGTGCTTACGGGTATATGTAGAAAAATGAGGATCTGAAAGATACGTATTAACCTGAAAACAGTGACTCGCTTTAGGGTAGAGCTGGAAGAGCAGATGCTCTAATGTGATGAAGATACTATATTTTATACTTTCGTATATTGTTTTAATTGTCTGCAATGGACAAAAATAACAGTAAATTTTAAAAGTTTGGTAAATTTAAAAGGAAGTTTTAAAATCAATTTCTTTCATTTATGAAGCATCCAGCTGCTAATCCACATGTGGAAGGGTGACACTGGTAAGTAAAAGAGGAATGAGAGTAACACCAACATCACCAAATGCAAGTGGTCTTCTTCTTCCACAACATTTCCAAGCTTTCTCTATTTCTCCAACTTATGTTAAGTAGACTTAAAAAATGTGGATCTATCTTCAATCTGAAAAGGAAGGAAAGAAAGGAGAAAGAAAGAAGGAAGGAGGGAAGGGAGGAAGGAAAGAAAGAAAGAAGAAAGGGAAGGAAGAAAGGAAGAAAAGAAGGAAAGAAAGAAAGAAAGGAAGGAAGGGAGAGAAAAGAAAGAAGAAAGGGAAGAAGGAAAGAAAGGAAAGGAAAGTAAAGGAAGAAAGAAAGAAAGAAAGAAAGAGAGAAAAGAAAGAAGAAAGGGAAGAAGGAAAGGAAAGAAAGGAAAGGAAGAAAGAAAGAAAGAAAGAAAGGAAGAAAGAAAGAGGGAGGGAGGAAGAAAGAAAGGAAGAAAGAGAGTAAGAAAAGAAAGTAAAGGTAGAAGGAAAAACTGTTACACTCACTGGGCATGGGATGTCCTGAGGTTGATAGATGTAGGATTACTTGATCCTTTATGAAAACTCCTCCCATTGATGGAAATAGAAACCTGCTTGACCACTAGCACCTGCTCCCTGGAGTACCTCATAATCCTCTGAATACAATAAAGGGTTACAAACAGTAAAAACTCTAAAACCTCTGGAAACCTGATGGGTCATTGAACATGATTATTAAAATATAATAGCCAAGTTTAAGTTACAGCTATATATTAAGACTTAATAACAAACTACAACCTCACTAATCACCACAATTTTATCGACAAAAATGTTAAACAGAAAATCAATTTTCTTTTTCAAAGTGGAGAGTTTGTTTAATTAGAATCAGCACTTAATAAGGGATAAACATTAACATCTTACACAGGACCATCGTTTTTTAAAAGCCAAGCCAAATGGGTTGATTATATGAACTTCCTTTCCAGAGGGGGAGAAAAAATGGAAAGTGGGACATCTTTGTCATTAAGTGTCTTTATCATTGAAGATCTGAGCATTTTCCTGGGAGAGCTATGGGACATTTAGAAAGAATGTCTGTGTGTCTAGCAGCTGCGCCTCTTGAGTCACATCATCAAGGCCTTTGCCTTTCACCACACAGACACACTCTGTGGCTCCCACAGCACGGTATTTTTTTTTTTTTACCCCTGACTAGAAACACAGGCAAATAATGTGGCCAGAGGAGACATCTCCAAGGTTCGTATTTGCTGCTTGAATATAAATGAGATCAGCTAATATTTTAAAAGGGATAAACTCTTAACTTAGGTGCCAGAAAGAAAAAGCAAACCAGATCCAGTGAAGGTATTTACAAAGTGGGCAAGTTTACATAAAACACTGTGTCAAACACTAAGAATGCAGATAGAATGATTTTTCCTTTGCAGGGTGTTACTCTGGAGTATTCCCTGCAAAGGGGCTCTTCTGTCATGGCAGCTATATTCCCTCTCATCTTGTGTCTTTTTAAAGTCTTGGACCCATCAAGAAACTTCCCAGAAATTCTGTAGTGAATGTATTCAGTTAGGCACTTTACAAAGAAGCCTTGGCTAATACAAATCAAGGCAGCCACACTGTAAAGAAAAGGCCAAGGTCATGCAAGCATAAACTGGAATTAGCCATAAGTAAGAAGCATGAAGGTTTTGTTTACAGAACACAATGCGGAGCAACAATTCTTCATTTTTGTGAGTGATATGACCTGTTTTAATATATGCCTGCCTCCATGAGCCAAATTAACCATACATTTTCCAGTTCCTTGTATCACTTTATGTGCAGCCAAAGTCTGAAAGATGGCAAGTTAATTTATGTATTCTTCCTTTGCCAAGTGTGATTAATTGATGTAATATGTCAATTCCTTTTATGCAAATGTTAAAAATGCAACTTCATCTATATCCATATATATTGTAGATAAGTGCTTTCAGAAGCGATGATCTCACTGGGGCAGTCATGGGCAGGAACTTCTTCACAGTTCAATTTAGGAGATACTTATTGCACTTAATACCCCAAAAACACTGTGCTTTGTGCTATGAAGGAAAAAGGTGTAACTGTGCTCAAAGAGCTTAAAATCAGCTTTGCTCTCTCCAAACGTGCCATCTTTATCTTTCTGTCTTCTGGACCTCAGTAGGTGGAGCTACTCTTATATTACTAAAACCCCAAGTTTTGGGGTCATCCTTTATACCCTATTCACTGCCTCCACCAATTTCATCAGCAAATCTTACAGATTCTATTTCCAAAATATATCATGAATCTGTCTTTTGTCAGCTCCTGTAACACCAATCCATTTCTTATCTTTGTTAAAAACAAATTACCCCAAAACTTCAGTTGCATGAAAAAACTTTTTTTTAATACCCACAGATTCTGTGGCTCAGGAATTCTGACAGAGGGCAACAGAGACAAGTTGGAAGATAAAACCATCTGAAGGAGCCTTCACTGGCATTGATGCTGGCTGGGGGCTGGCAGTCCCAGTTCTCTCTCCATTTGAATCTCTCCATGTGGTCTCTCTGCATAAAGCAATTTGGGATTCCTTACCTCAGAGTGACTGGCTTCCCATGGAGTCAGTACCCCAAAGAGAAACAGCAAGGAGGAAGCTGTATCCTTTTTATTGTCTAGCATCCACAGTCATACCATCACTTCTTACCATACTCCAGCGTTTTGAGGAGTCACAAGCCCCTTTTCAATTCAAGTGGAGGGAACACTGAAGCAGGATCATGGAAGCAAGATCAAAATATGCAGAATGCAAGATACTGGCATGTACAATCCTCCATACTTGGATTCCTATAATATCCTTCTAGTTAATCTTCTCCATTATCCACTATCTCCCTCAGTCCACTTTCCCCACCAAAGACAGAGTAATCATTCATTTTACATTACACTTAAAACAGAAATTCTCTCCTCCTCATATAATAGAGACCTCAAATGACTTTCAATTGAACTTGGAATAATAAAATTAAAACTTCTTGCCCTGGTCTATAAAGCTCTGCACATTCCCACCTTACGATATACAAAAAGTCTATTTCTTCTTTCTTTCTCCTCAGGGCTTTTGTACAACTTTGCCTCTGCCTGAAATATTTTTTTTTCTTCCACTCTTTCCATAGCTGTATTCTCTTGAATCCTCTCTACCACTCAGCTTAAATTTCACCTTCTCAGGGCGCCTGAGTGGCTCAGGGGGTTAAAGCCTCTGCCTTCAGCTCGGGTCATGATCTCAGGGTCCTGAGATTGAGCCCTGCATCGGGCTCTCTGCTCAGCGGAGAGCCTCCCACCCCCCGCCTGCCTCTCTGCCTGCTTGTGATCTCTGTCAAATAAATAAATAAACTCTTTAAAATAATTCACATTCTCAGGAGGGTTGATCACACATGATGGTTAATTTTGTGTCAAATTGACTGGGTCATGAAATGCCCAGATACCTGACCAAACATTATTTCTGGTGTGTCTGTAATGGTGTTTCGAGTGAGAATAACACCTGGACCAGTGGACTCAGTAAAGCAGGTTGATTGCCCTCCTCAGCATGGGTGGGCATCATCCAGTCCACTGGTACACTGAATAGAGAAAAAAAAAAAAGAAAAGGTGAAGGGGGAATTCACCTTTTTTATTCATGGCTGATAGAGCTGGGACATGGGTTTCCTTTTGCCCTTGGACTGAGACTCACTCCATCAGCAACCCTGGTTTTCAGGCCTTTAGACTCTAACTAAATGGCACCATCAGCTTTCCCAGGTGTCTGTCTTGCAGATGGCTGACAATGGGACTTCTCAGTCTCCATGAAACCGTGACTCAATTCTTCATAATAAATCTCTCTCTCTCACTCTATCTCTGCTCTGCTTCTTTAAAGAAACTGGTCTAGTGATACCCCTTATCTTAAATATCTTGGTCTCCATGATAGTTTTAACATCAGCTCCTTGCTTGTTTGTTTTTGCATATGATTTATTGTTATATATAATTTCTTTATTTGCATTTGTTTCTTTTCTTCTCCTTCTTCTCCTTCTCTCTCTCTCTCCCTTGTTCTATTTTTGCTATGTCCTCCCCACTAGAATACGGTGTCCATGAAGTTTTTCTTGTCATGTCCTAATACCAGCATTGTACCTGGCATATAGTAGGTACTCAAGAAATAACTTTAATATGAAAAAGTCAATTTATTTTCTAATAATTATAGAAGAATCTATTACATAAAAGTTCTAAAGAAAAATACAAAGTTCAAAGTAAGATGGGCTACATAGAATCAGTAGGATCAGGAAGGTTTCATAAAGGCAGGTCTGAATTAGGCTTTGAAGTATGTGTGAAAGAGAAAAGGAGAGAGTTACTCAAGAGGGAAAAACAGAAAATTGAGGAAAAGTCCAGGGGGCAAGTTTAAACAGAGGGTAAGACACTTACCCTCTGTTTAGAGGAAAGGAATAATAGAGGAAAGGAATGGAGGGATAGAGTGGAGTCAGAAAATGAATAACCTACAATACTGTATTTAGGGATTTTAACATTACTCTACAATCAATAAGTCTATATTTCATGGTTTTCAGCAGAGATTGAGACATGAAGTGAATTGTATCAAAAGAGTGTTATGGCAATAGCATATACTGTTAAGAGATAAAATTGATTAAACGTTGTGTAAATTTTTATCCTAGATAAGTTACCTGCCAAAGGGCTAAGTTGTACTACAGAACTTCTAGCTAAAATCCAATTCAGAAACCTAAGGCAATTATTCTATGCCATAAACTAGAAATATGATACTACTTCTACTTCTTGCAAGCAAAGAGACCAGGGATATTCCCAAGTAGAACTTTATTTTCTCTCAAGAAGTTGAATTTACCACCAATTACTAAAATTCCTCTTCTATAATGTGGATAGAATCTGGTTCTAGGGGTGCCTGGATGGCTCAGTGGGTTAAAGTCTCTGCCTTTGGCTCAGGTCTTGATCTCAAGGTCCTAGGATCGAGCCCCGCATCAGACTCTCTGCTCAGCAGGGAACCTGCTTCCTCCTCTCTCCCTGCCTGCCTCTCTGCATACTTGTGATCTGTCTGTCAAATAAATAAATAAAATCTAAAAAAAAAAGAATCTGGATGTAAATGTAAATATTATAGGGGTACCTGGGTGGCAGCTGCCTTTGGATCAGGTCATGATCCCAGGGTTATGGGTTTGAGCCCTGCATCAGGCTCCTTGCTTAGTGGAGAGCCTGCTTCTCACTCTCCCTCTGTCTGCCACTCTGCCTACTTCTGTTCTCTCTCTTATTTGTTGGTCAAATAAATAAATAAAATCTTTTTAAAAATGTAAATGTTATAATTTGTTAGCTTTCCTTTTACAAAAGCATCATTTGCCTAAATGAAACATGGATTCTAGAAAATTATTTTCCTCAACTTTAAGGTTTTAGGACCTAAATGGAGGAAAAAACATTATGGTTAAAATGAAGGAAATTCTGACCATTATATTAATGAGTGAATTAGTCAGTTAAAGGGAAACAATCTCTAAACACAGAAACCATTTGTCTACAAGTTTCCAAGTTAATGGAATAGCAATTTATTACTTCCATTTTGATTAAGCTATCCCTAGGAATGTCAATGGCATTCCATTCCAAAAGGGACACTTCAGCTTTCCCTGTTGCAGTTTTCAATGTAAAAACTCTCTCACCTCTGTAAAATCTATTTACCTGATGTCAGGAGACCTAAAGGGTTGGAGCAGTAACTGCAATGCCAAAGCTATAGATCTTCTCAACCAGGAGAATTTTGCCCCATGGTACTCTTTTCTGAGGACAGATATAAATCCAAGAGGAAAATAGCTGCTCAAGCACAGACAGAATATTACACTTGTGAATAGCAGTCCATGAGCAAAACCCAGATATTGATCTTTTAATATTTAGACCGTTTCTACTTATTACAGCCCTTGGGGTGGATATTTTTAGATTTATCTTCCTATTGACCCTCGCTCTAACTATAGTTTTTGTTTGTTTGTTTGTTTGTTTGTTTGTTTTCCTTTACCCATAACTAAACTCATAACATAGTAAGATGGAGCCAGCAAATACCTAACAAATTCGATTTTGGTTCAAAAAATCATTTTAGTATTTTCTCCTAAGAGGCTTTTCTCCATATCTCTTATCACTAGATTATTGAGTGGATAAATTATGATCAACAAGGTCTCACTTACTGGTTGTTGGTTTGATAAAGATATTTCGGAAGCAGAGAAAAAAAACTAATTAAGTTAGCCACATGGCACTTAAATTGGAGTATCAAAACTTCCTAAGAATGTGTTGAGTTTAACAAATGCTTTATTACTTAAAAAATAATCACAAAACCTGGAGTATAATAAATTCTAGTGGGAGGCCCTGGATTTGGCAGTTAGGACTAATAATTATGGTTGATTTTGGAACATAGTTGCTGACAGCATGGCTCTGGGTAAAGTTTCTCTGCAAGCACAGATCTCTATTGACATATGGGAAGCTCATTCTCACAGCTCTCTGCTCCCATGGAGCCACACACATTGCTATTATAGCATTATTATAGCACATTGTTTTATAACTATTTATTTGTCCATCTTCCCCACTAGACTGAACTCTTTGAAGCCAGATATTTTTATCCCCATTTTCATATGATTTTGTCTCTGTAGTCCTAGTAACTAGCATAAGTCTAAACAATAGAAAAAATCATTATATATTTGTTGTGTGTATGTGGGTTTTTAAATAATCAGGGAAAGTGTCTCTTAAATGACAGACAACACTGCTTTTTCTAGATGAGGTCAATACCATCTTTAGTCATTACTCACTTTACTAACCATCTGGTGAAAAAAGGACCCAGGTTAAACTTTTGCTCTCAGAGTTATTTAAATTTAGGTGGATTTTAATCCATGCCAATCCTTGCCAATCACTTCAGTCATTCCTCAGGCACAATAAACTTTGTATCAATTCAACAAGTTCTTCTTATTCCATATATTTGCTGGGTTCCTTTAAGGGATTGATCTATTTTCTCCTTCTTAAGAAATGAGATGAAATATTTCAATGCACCAGCGATGATAGAGAATAAGTTAAACACCAGTATACCCACCATTCAATTTTATCAAATTTTAACACTATGATACATGTGTTTCTCAAAATTTTTAAGAAGTTAAACATCATATATATAATTAAGGGTCTCCATGTGCCTCTCCCCATGACTTCTCTCCCTCTCTAACATCCTATAGATATTTTTTATACTTTTCCCATATACTTTTGCTCTATAAGCATTATAGATTATATTTTTCAGATTTCAATCCTCATATAAATATTATAAGATGTTACATACATTTATTTAACTTATATTTATTGCCAATTTATTTGATTTATTTATTCAATTAATATGTATTGACGTTTAACTATGGGTCAACCAAGACGCTGAGGATAGAGCAGCAAACAACACCAATAAACTCCTGCCTTCATGATATGTTCAAAAAGAAGCACATAGAAAATGACAAATAAATGTGCAAACATCTAATATTCAAATGATGATAAACACTATAGAGATAAATCAAGCAGTGAAAAAGAAATGCATAGTATTTGGAATGTGAAGTGATCCAATAGTTGTTATTTTAAGTAGAGATTTATGGGAATCTTTAATATTCAAGAGATTTTGGAGCACAATATGGAGACTGTGACAGTGCAAGCCTAGAAAGCAAAAGGGAAATAAAATTGCAGGCAAATAGTACATCGAGTGCAAAGGTACTGAGGTAGAAAATTTTCTAGATTAGTTGACAAACCACCAAAAAATGTTGTATTGTATTTCAGCCATTGAAAGAACCTGGCTTTTATTCTGAGTAAAATGAACAAACTTCACTTCTTCATTTCTTCAAATAATTTTGAGTAAAGACATGATATGCTAACATTTATATAAAAATTGTATTAGTTTTGTTGTCATATGGAGAACAGACCATAGAAGAGCAGTGACAAAGGCAGGGAAACCAACCAGGAGGACATTTCAGTAATCCAAGATGAGATGTTGGTGGCTAGTAAAAGTGGTCTGATTCTGGATATATTTTAAGGAAGAGCTGACAGTATTTGGTGATGATTAGGTATGAAGTTTGAGGCACACAGAAGTTAAGAATTACTCTAAATTTGGGATTTAAACAACTGTAAGAACAGTGTTTTCCTTAACTGAGATGGGGAAGGTTGTGAAAAAAGCCAGAGAAAGATTTGGAGTTTTATTTTAGACCTACAAAGCTTGATACGTCAGTTAAACATCCAAGTGGAAGTGTTCAGTGATAAATTAAATTTATCAATATGGAGTTCAGGGGGAGATGGAATCAAGATATATAAAATGGATTCAACCCCACTGTGATGGCGCACAAAGCCATAAGCCTGGATGGGATCACTTAAGAAGGTGGTGAAGAGGGGTGCCTGGGTGGCTCAGTGGGTTAAAGCCTCTGCCCTCGGCTCAGGTCATGATCTCAGGGTCCTGGGATCGAGCCCCACATCGGGCTTTCTGCTTGGCAGGGAACCTCCTTCGCCCCCCCCCCCCGCCTGCCTCTCTGCCTACTTGTGATCTCTCTGTCAAATAAATAAACAAAATCTTTAAAAAAAAATTAAAAGAAAAAAAGAAGGTGGTGAAGATAGAGAAGTCAGAACATCTGAGATGGAGCCCTCACGTGTTCAGTGTTCAGAGTTTGGAGAGATAAAGAAGAATGAGCAAAGGAGACAGAAAATAATTAGCCAAAAAGGTAGAAGGAAAACAGAGAAAATGATGTGTTGAAATGGAATCAAAGAAAATGTTTCAAAATAGAGAGTGATCAACTGTGCTACATGCTGATGGAAAGTCAAAAATAATAATACCAAATATATAATAATATAAAAATTAACCATTGGAATAAATAATATAGAGGTTATTGATAATTTTTGACAAGACACCTTCCAGTGAGGTGGTGGGAAAATATGTTGAATAGAGTGGATTCAAAAGCAAAAGGAGAATTTCTGGTGGAATGCAGTTGTGTGACTCAGCATTTTCCCCCTTGTCTTACACAAAATACATTTTCTGAAAGTGCAGGGCTCATCCTAAATTATAAAATCCATCTCATTTTGTCATCAAGTATTGTAACTAGAATGAACAAAGCTAGGAGCAAAACCCTATTGGTTGAGGGTAGCTTATAAAATCAGTGAATTCAGAGCTAAATAAAGATAAGTGGTATTTGCCAGAAATAGCCTACCTCTATAGAAATTAAAAAAAAAAAAA
>RCUC01101334.1:0-25090 GCA_003697995.1 Taxidea taxus jeffersonii | reverse complement strand
AACAGAGCACCATACATATTTCCTTTCTAGAACTTCTCTCTTTGTAATTTTAATTTATTTGTTTATATATATGTTTTTCTTTCTGCTATGCTAGTATGTGAGTATTAAAGGGTAAGTGCCTTGTTTGTCTTGTTCTACATTTTATATATATGTACATATATTTAAGATTTTATTTATTTATTTGAGAGAGAGCAAGAGAGGGAGAGAGAGCACAGAGGGAGATGGAGAAGCAGATTCCCTGCTGAGCAGAGAGCCCGATGTAGTGCTCGATCCCAGGACTCCGAAATCATGACTGGAGCTGAAGGCAGATGCTCAACCGACTGAGCCACCCAGGCATCCCATCTGTATTATATTTCTAGTTTTTGCAGGTTTGGCATATATATTTACTGAAAATGTGTTACACCTTTGGAAGAGTAGGTCTGTGTGACTGATCTAATTATAACCTGTTTTATATTCTCTGATTTTAGTGCTATTTCCCTAATGAGATCCTGCAGTGTTTGTGGGCATAAAGTAAAGTCTCCACATTTTTCTGTATATACTAGGTAGTTAGCGTATACTTACTGAATTGAATTGATGTAATTTTCAGGATATATGTTCAGTTTTTTGAAAGTAATTGTCATGTTCTCCAGCAGAGTAGCCATTGATGGTAGACACAGAACTGGGATGGACTAACTTTTCCTTTGTCTTATTTATGCTTCCATTATTGTTTGTCTGGCCTTCTCAGCAGACACTCAGTCTTCTGGGAGGGGTGTGAAGATGCTTAAGGAGCGTCCAGGGATGGCAGAAGACCCTCAGCAGCCGATGGGTGTTCCTGTGGTAAAGCTGGAGAAAGAGTTGCCATGGGGCAGGGGAAGGGAAGACCCTAGTCCAGAGACTTTTCGTCTGAGGTTTCGGCAGTTCCGCTACCAGGAGGCAGCTGGTCCCCAGGAAGCCCTCAGGGAACTCCAGGAACTCTGTCGTCAGTGGTTGAGGCCTGAGCTGCACACCAAGGAGCAGATCTTGGAGCTGCTGGTGCTGGAGCAGTTCCTGACCATCCTGCCTCGGGAGTTCTATGCCTGGATTCGGGAGCATGGCCTGGAGAGTGGCAAGGCTCTTGTGGCTATGGTGGAAGACTTCACAGAGAGAACATTGGAGGCCAAGGCGGTGGGTGAGAAGGGGGAATCTGGGTCTTGTTTCATTGGTGTGGGAAGGGGAGATTTAAAGAATTGAAAGGTTTGAGGAAGCAGTGGGAGTGGATGAGGTATACAGTCTCCTTCCTCTGCTCCCAGACTCCCTGAAGTACTTTCTGGAGGGCAGTGGAGTTTTCAGCCAGAAGGTCCATTCCCAGGGAAGAGGCAGGGCTTGTAGAAGGGCTGTTAGCTTCCTTTTTGGTCATCAGGACAGAGGCCTGGCCATATTTCCCTTGTGAGCCTCAGGCCTGAAGAACCTTACTTTTAAGGTTCCTCGACTCATTCGTCTTTGGGCAGGATGCATGTGAGAATGCAGAGAATTCCAGTTAGGTGAATATTCTTACTAAGAAGCATGGTCTGCACAGTGCAATTTCCACTTCTGGGACATCAACTTAAGTGGCTCACATCAGTGATTCTGTGGTGGTGTTCTGGTGATACCAGGCAACTGCATCTTAGATGCTTCCTTGGGACTTTGGCTGGTGTCTGTGACTCTTTGGTATAATCACCTGATTATTGTCTGGGAAAGAAGAGAGCAGAACTTAACATTATTGTTTTGCTTGCAACTAACTGTCTTTTTTAACTTCATCTTTCCTTTCCTGCTGTAGTTACCCCAGACTTCCTCCATAATCCTAAGAATTTTTTAGTAGACCAAAAGTAGACCAAAAGGGGCCTGTTTTTGTGAGTGTATCTCAATGTGAGTTGTCCTGATTTTTCTTGCTATCTTGCTATTTTTAATTTATTTATTTTTAGATTTTATTTATTTATTTCTCTTAGAGAAGAGAGGGGAGGAAGCAGGCTCCCTGCTGAGCAGAGAGCCCGATGTGGGGCTCGATCCCAGGACCCCGGGATCATGACCTGAGTCGAAGGCAGAGGCTTTAACTCACTGAGCCACCCAGGTGCTCTTTTCTTGCTATTTTTAGAGCTAGTTTTTCTCAGTAGGTAATTCACTATGTAATCAGGGCTTGTATTTTTTACTTTTAGCATTTGTAATTGGGGGATTTTTTTTTCTAGTAGGGAGTGTTTTGCGCTAAAGTTCTCAACCAAACAATATTTAGCTTCTGTATGACATTATTCATGGTGGAATTCTGTCAGTCCAGAGGGACCCTTGCAGAATGGCATGGACATATAACAGTTGCTCATAGCCTGATAAAAAGAAGTTAGTCTCTTTTTCACCTTCTTACCGACATCCTGTGGAAGAACCTAGCCAGCTTTTTCTTCCCCTCCCTTGCAGCTGGAATGGTGCTTTTCTTGGTTTTCTTTTTAGGTTTTAATTCATATCCCTCTCCCAGGCCTCATTCTAATAGGTGTTGGGGACTATCCTTAGGTTCCATGCCACGTGCAGGGAGAGCAGCAGGAGACAGCACTTGGCAGAGCCCCTTGGGAACCAGGTGTGCACCTGGGGCCAGTGGAGATCAAGCCCGAGTGGGGGATGCCCCATGGGGAAGGAGTTCAAGGCCTAGACCAAGGCACTGAGGAGCAACTCAGTCAAGACCCTGGAGCTGGGACACAAGCCTTCCAGGAGCAGGGTAAGATGCAAACAGTAAAGTAAGGACATAGAAAACCATGCTTTGTGACCCTATCCTTTACAAGCCCAGCAGTTGATAAATTAAGTGATCTGTGGGCTGTAATTCTGATTTTTCCTGGTTACTTCCTTGATTTTAATAGGAAACAGATGAAGTGAAATTGTTTTCTGTATCTTGATTCTCTGATTTCTGCAGGCGGTACCTGGGATTGTGTTCTCTTGCCATTTCTTTTCCTTTCTTTTCCCTCATACCCCTTTCTAGAAACCTCCTAGAATATACAGGTGACACGTAGGGATATTTTTTAAGTGGGCAGATAGACCATATCCCTGAAAGTAATCTGTGACTTCATTGTGTTAGTGAATGTCAAAGGGGCTTATTGCCAGAGTGTGACCAGGGAGCATGGCTGGCCTTCAAGGGGCAGGGCATATTAGGTTGGGATTATCTTCCCAGTTGAGAGCAGGATAGGCTGTACCCGCACCCCAGCTTTATGGAGTCTCCGTAAGGTTCCTAGGGTTCTGTGTGTCAGGCAGTGGACACCTTTGAACAAGTTAACTGCAAGCAGTGCTAATCTTTCTTAATACTTTTTTCCCTTTGCTTAGCTCTGCCAGTTCTTCAGGCTGGTCCTGGCCTCCCTTCAGTGAACACCAGAGACCAAGAGATGGCAGCTGGGTTCCTTACAGCTGGATCCCAGGTGAGCTGTACCTCTCCCCTTCTGGGGACCATGACGTTGCTTTGAATGAGGTTCACTTTCCCTAAGGTTTCTCTGCACAACAAAGTGCTATACACAAGTTGAATTATTTCACCTTTCCTGTTCTGATGGATGTGACAGGTTTGTTTTCTCCACTTTATCATCCTTAGTTGTTAATTTGAGGTGAGCCTTATGCCTTAGGGTCTAGGCATAAGGCTCAATACGCTTGCTTTTACTGCTCTGTGACTTTTTTTTTTCTCCGATTGACTCATGGATTACTCTCTCTTTTTTTTTTTAATTTTTTAAAAAAGATTTTTATTTATTTATTTGACAGAGAGAGAGAGAGATCACAAGTAGGCAGAGAGGCAGGCACAGAGAGAGGGAGAGGCAGGCTCCCTGCTGATCAGAGAGCCCGATGCAGGGCTCGATCCTGGGACCCTGAGACCAGGACCTGAGCTGAAGGCAGAGGCTTAACCCACTGAGCCACCTAGGTGCCCCAGGATTACTCTTTTAATTGTGAGGAGGAAGACCTTATTGATAGAAACCACTAGGCTTTAGATGAGGGGATAAATAGCAGCTCTGAGGCTTGAATGGAGGCATTTGAAAAATGGAAATTGGGTTCTGTGGTTGTGAGGGTATAAGCTTAGTGGCTGCAGCAGAGACTCAGAAATACAGTGGCTCAGATGAGTCCATTACTTGCCCGTCATTGAACTGTTGAGAGGTAGGCCCTTCTCCCAAGACCACTAGTGACCCAGTTCCCTTGGTCTTCTTGCTCTATTCTTCCCTAGAGTGTTGTCCCCTTTGTTCGTCCCCTTTGTTCTCTCCTGCTTTTAGACATTTCCTACCTTGGGATTATTTCTTTATCGATAGCAGTCTCCTGTTGTTTCAGGGGTTGGGGACATTTAAAGATATGGCCTTGGCTTTCCCCGAGGAGGAATGGAGGCATGTGACCCCAGCCCAGATAGACTGCTTTGGGGAATATGTGGAACCCCGAGACTGTGGGGTCTCAGCTCCAGGTAAGACTGTTTCCATTCCAAAGGTAAGAAACTGAGGAATTTTGAAAGCTACAGGTCAGGGTTCTTACCCTTGCCCTGGATTTTAGAACCTGGTACTACTGACAGAGGATGAGTAAATGGGTCCAAGGAAGGAGTGGGACCCAGGTTTAAGGAGCTGGCCATGTATTTTCCTGTCAGGAGAGGAGCAGTCAAGGGGGCAAGAAAACACAAGGTAGTTATTCTGGCTGTGATGAGACTGGCTGGTCATTAGGACTCCTGGAGCACCTACTCTGTGACTGAAGAGTACCCAGGCTTGAGAGCAAAAGAGCAGCAAAAGATGATCCTCTGATCTTGCTCACTCAGCAGGGATTTATTGAGTGCCCCCTTGGGTGTTGGCCCCACCTTAGCAGCTTTGTTTTGGGGCTGGACTAATGGCATGGAAGCCTTTGGAGCACGAGATGTGTATACAGAGAATGGCAGGAGCATGGACAGAAGGATGTTAGAAACCAGAGAGGTCCATGTGGGCCCATGTCACAGAGCAAGCAGAGTATCACTCTACTTCCTTATCGCATGTGAACCCATCCTGGCTGCATCACTTACTGATTGTGACCTGGGGCACCACAGATGACCTTTTCAGGCTTCTGATTTTTCAGTCCCAAAATGGGAATGTTTATAGAAATCTCAGGGTGTTTTGAGGATTAATATTTGGTGAATATAATAGTGTTAGATATTTTTATGAGCTGTACAAATATTTTATGAGTCAGTCAACATTTATTTATTGGCTCAAAAATGTTTATTTGGCATTTTATGTGGTCAGCATTCTGCCAGTGACTATAAAGTCTTAAAGGTGCTTGCCTCTGTGATCTTAGCAGTTCAGGTGAAGAGCCCAGGTGTATATAATAATGGAGTAGTGTATTATGGAGTACATAATGGAGTGGTCATTATGGAGTAGTGTAAGGGGCACTAGAGGAGGGGCTTAGGAGACTTGGGTCTAGGACATGGTTGTTGCGCCATGGTAGTGATGTGAGTGGCCAAAGGCTACCAACATATAATCCAAAGAGATGTAAGACTTCTGTAACAGTAGAGGATGTGGAAACCCCTAGATATAACTGCATTGCAGGAGCTCGTGCAGTGGCCCAGTTGGTGGTACTAGTAATCCAGCACCTTGATTGCCCTTGGGATGAAATTCTACCAGTGATGCTGCCATGTGCTGGAAGTATTCTGTTCTTCTCCTATTCCCAGAGGGTTTTTATGTGTCCTTGGCCATTCTGATTGTTCTAGAGAGTCTGGCTGTATGTTTGTCCTCTTCCCATTGTTTCAAACAACCCAAGTACTTCCCTAAGTGTTTATGCTGAGTCTGGGTGGGCCAAGGTCCATTTCCCACCCATACTATCTACCGGCTATCTCCACCTTCAGATCGTCCTGGGATTTAGTCCCATTTACCTGTGGCTCCTGCATTGACAGCTATGTAGGATTGGGCCTGAGAAATCAGAATTCTATGCTAGGTAATACTTAGCACATACTCACATCTCCTCAGGGTCCAGGTAAGGCTTGTGCTTTGCATTTACTTTCAGTTTTACTATTCGTAACACCTCAAAACTGGAAACTACCCAGATGAACATCAGCCAAGTTAATAAAGAGATTTCAATATATTCTTAACAGTGTAAAAGCATATACCACCAACAGCAAGGAAAAAAAAAAGTGTAATTATAGCTATGTTCCACAATGTGGGCAAATCTTAAAAGCATAATAATGAGCAGAAGCAGCCAGAAACAATGTGTGGATCCAGTGCATAAAGTTCAAGACTAGGCAAAAGCATTTTATGGTGATCAAAGTCCGGATAGCATGTTTGTCTGGGGGGCAGGTATAGTCACTGGAGGGTATGGGAGAGGGCTTTCTGCATGATGGTAATGTTTCTTGAGTTGGATGCTGTTTACATGGTTATATTCATAATGAAAATTTGAACTCTACAGTTATGTTTTGTACAGTTGTATTCCTGGAAAGTTTATGAAAGAATCCATCTGAGGTGAGAGTGGTGTCCATCTTTGTTTAGGTCTGGAGGCATGCGATGTTTTCCTTTCTGTGTTTTAACAGCCTCACCTGAAAGGACCCTTTCCATTCCTAAGTTCTGCTTGTTATCTCTCTCTCTTTCTCTTTTCAAAAATTTTACTTTTAAGTAATCTCTACACTCAGCGTGGGGCTCGAACTTATAACCCTGAGATGAAGAGTTGCACGCTCCATGGACTGAGCCAGCCACGTGCCCCTTGTCTCTTTCTTTTTTTTTTTTTCCTGTCTTGACTACTTTGCTCCCTAGAGCCTTCCCTTTTTTTCATCTTCCTCCTCTTCTATAAATAATTGTTCTGTTTAAATTTAGAGAGAGTGAGAGAGGGATCAGAGGAAGGACGTTGAGAAGGGTTGAGGCATTTCAGTAGCATTCACAGGCATTTCAGTCTGGTAGAAGTCAGTGACAGAGTGGGTTCATTCATTCATCCAGCAGCCAATAAGCCTGTGCCAGGCTCCCAGGAGACCTAGATTAGTAAGACCTGGTTAGGCAGAGGGAGCAATGTGAGCAGGCACTACTTGCTGAGCAAGTGTAGGGAGGTTATGTAGAAATCCAAGTAGTTCATCCCTGGAATAGGTTTATAATCTCTAGGGAAGGCAGGACACCTTGATGAATGTAAAATAGCATTTTAAGTAAGATTGTGTAGGATAAGCAAAATGCTAATTCAGTATATATTAGCTGAAGAGAGCAAGCAGGGCATGTTTTTTCAAGGAAATCATTGAATTAGATTTAGAAGGAAATGAAAGTCCCAGTTAGTAGAAAGTTAAGTGAGTGGGTGTTGAAGTTTGGCAGACTATTCTGTAAAAAGGTACAGAGATTGTCTTGTCTTGGGTTGCTACAGTAGAATATTATAGACTGTGTGGCTTAAACAACAGACATTTATTTCTCAGCGCTCTGGAAGTTCAAGATCAAGGTTCCTGTAGATTAAATGTCTGGAGAGTGCCCTCTTCCTCGCTTGCTGCCAGCTGCCACCTCAGTGTCTTCACGCGGCAGACAGTTGAGGGATCCATCTTGTGACTCTGCCTCTTCACAAGGGTGCTAATCCCATCATGAGGAATTACATTTACATAACCTTTGTGTAAAGTACTCTGGTTTCTCTTCCTTTTCTTTTAAGGACACTAATCCCATGGAGGGCTCCACCCTCATGACTGTACCTTATTACTTCTCAAACACCCCGTCTCCTGATAGCATCACATTGGGGTATAGGGCTTTAACCTATGAATTTGGGGGGTTCAGTGAGAAACAGATGGAAAAAAGTAGAGCAAAGTCTGGTTTTAGAGTCAATGAAAGGAAACTGTAGAATACTAGTATTGAGGTTTTTCAGTCAGAGGGAAAAAGAAGGGATTGTGAGGGGGACACCCTTAGGAGCCAGATTCTAATGTATAAATGTACTTTCATAGTTCTTGCAGAATCAGCCTGTATCTCCTTTGTCCTGTAGGCATTGGGAGCAAGGAAAAGGAGGCTAAAACCCTGCAGTCAGACCTCAAAGGGGCGCTTGCTCGGGTGACATCAGAGAGGTTTGGGGAAGCCACTCTTCAGAGCCCTGAGCTTGGAAGAACCTGTGAGCAGGAGCCCAGCAGTTCTATGGGAAACATGCCGGGGCCGCCGCCGCCACCTCAGCATGGCGTCATACCCCTGCCGGATGACCTCAAGACCCACAGCTCCTTCTGGAAGCCTTTTCAGTGCCCTGAGTGTGGAAAAGGCTTCAGTCGGAGCTCAAATCTTGTCAGACACCAGCGAACTCATGAAGAAGAGAAATCCTATGGGTGTGTTGAATGTGGGAAGGGGTTCACCTTGAGAGAGTACCTCATGAAGCACCAGAGAACACACCTGGGAAAGAGACCCTATGTGTGCAGCGAGTGCTGGAAAACCTTTAGCCAGAGGCACCACCTTGAGGTCCACCAGAGGAGTCACACGGGGGAGAAGCCCTACAAGTGTGGTGACTGCTGGAAAAGCTTCACCCGGAGGCAGCATCTGCAGGTGCATCGGAGAACTCACACAGGGGAAAAGCCCTACACCTGTGAGTGCGGCAAGAGCTTCAGCAGGAATGCAAACCTGGCTGTGCACCGGCGAGCCCACACAGGCGAGAAGCCATACGGGTGCCAGGTGTGTGGGAAGCGGTTCAGTAAAGGGGAACGGTTGGTCAGACACCAGAGGATCCACACCGGGGAGAAGCCCTACCACTGTCCTGCCTGCGGGAGGAGCTTCAACCAGAGGTCCATCCTTAATCGGCACCAGAAGACTCAGCATCGCCAGGAGACCCTGGCACAGTAAGTGTGCCAGGCTGAAATGCACCTTTTTTTGCCAGTGGAAGGTCCTGGAAGTGCAGAATCTTTCAGGACCACAGCTGGAGGAAGACCTCATTGGAAGATGCATTTGTCCTTATTCACTGAAGGGCTTTGAGGTGGGGGCTGAAGAGTGATGGGGTGCAGAAAGGTACTTTGACCCATTTTTCTTTCCATTTGTTGTCAAACAACCAGGGAAAGGCTTGATTTATTTTGAGTTTCCAGAGAGCACAGCTCCTCATGTCTCTTATCCAAGTGATGTGAACAGTTTCTCACTGTCTTTTTGGAGAAAGGATATCCCGAATTTCAGAGCCTCCACTGGTGGGATGTTCATATCTGCCTCTTGAGCAAGTCTGGTAGTAAAGGCAAAATTTTGTCCCACGTTGACAACTTAAGCCTCTTTTTTATGAGGGCTGTTTCTGCCTGCAAGATCATTAGCTCAGACTCTTCCTTCTTTTCCCTTTAACAAATATTTATTGAACAGCTGCTATGTGCCTGGTGCTGGGAACACAGTGGTGAACAAGACACATGAGACCTGAGCCTCCTGGAGCTTGTGATTTAGCAGTGGAAACACACAGAAACATTAATAACTCCAGGCGTTCTAAGTTATGTTTGTGCTAAGTGCTGTGTGAGAAGATAGTCTTGTGGTGCTCAGTGGTTCTGCCCTGCTGCTCAGGTGCTGGATCTTTCCCTCCCCTGTTGGGATTTCTCAGGCAGCTTTGTTTATTTTACTTTATTTGTAGCCCCCTTTGTCTCTGTACCACTGTACTCTCATCTGTAAAGTTTCCCCATTATTCCTTGTACTGTAACAACAGTTCACACATCCATTAGGAGGTTAATATTTTGTTATTGATCACTGAATAAACATGAAAGTATTTTAAAAAACATTCAGTTCTATATAAAGATATAATTAAATGAATCTGAACAGTGAACTGGTATTAATTAATACCCTCCATTTAATGTCACTATAGCATGTAAGATGAATTTTTTTTTCTAGTCTTACTTTATTCATTCTACACATTTATTGAGGTCCAGCAGGAACTTGGCTAGGTGTTTGCTGTATATCAGTGAATAAAATAGGGGGAAAAGATCCTTGACCTTGAGCTTATGTTTTAGTGAATATATTTGCTCTTCAGAACCACCTAAGGTGGAACCCACCTGTAAACCCTGTGGACCTGGGATCTGCGCCTTTGTCCTTGGTCCTATCAGTGTTTTGCCTTGAAATGCGTTCAGCACCTACCTCTTGTTACTAAATAGTCTTGGTACATCTAGATCCTTGTCATCTGAGAGGCTCTTGGTCATCAACTGGGGATGATGAGGTGGTAGTGATCCGTTTTGCATGAGTGCCAATTCAGGAAAAATAAAAGATGTTTGTAGGCACTTAAAATTACATAATAATGAGAAGATACAGTATTTGTAACTATTTATGCTTTCTTATTTTGCCGTCACTAAAGGGTTTCGTTTCTGTATAAAATTCCGGAATATTCTTAAAATTTTGTGTAATGAGCATGAACCACACTACAGTATTGTAATGCTGTGCCATCGAATGCTGGCTGTTGAGTGAGTTAGTCTGAGTACTATAATTACAAGGTGTAATTTGTCTTGTGGTGCCTTTTATTTTTATTTATTTATTTATTTTAAAAGATTTTATTTATTTATTTATTTGACAGACAGAGATCACAAGTAGGCAGAGAGGCAGGCAGAGAGAGAAGAGGAAACAGGCTCTCCGCTGAGCAGAGAGCCCGATATGGGGCTTGATCCCAGGACCCTGGGATCACGACCTGAGTCAAAGGCAGATGCTTAATGTCTGAGCCACTCAGGCACCCCATATTGGTTTATTTTTTTAAAAGTTTATTTGAGAGAGCTTGAGAGCATGAGTGGGGAGGAAGGTCAGAGGGAGAGGAGAAGACTCCCTGCTGAGTGGGGGTTGGGGTGGGGGGAGCCTGATGCTAGTTGATCCCAGAACCCCGGGACCATGACCTG
The DNA here is from genome assembly GCA_003697995.1 of Taxidea taxus jeffersonii. Lineage (NCBI taxonomy): Eukaryota > Metazoa > Chordata > Mammalia > Carnivora > Mustelidae > Taxidea > Taxidea taxus. The sequence goes on along the minus strand of RCUC01101334.1, from coordinate 14,385 downwards.
GGTCAAAGGTAGATGCCTGAGGAAGCCATCCAGATGTCCCTTATTGTGCCCAATTTTTTTTTTTTAAGGTTTTATTTATTTGTCAGATAGCCACAAATAGAGGGAGCAGCAGGCAGAGGGAGAAGGACGCTCTGCACTGAGCAAGGAGCCCGAAGTGGGGACTTGATCCCAGGACCCTGGAACCATGACCTGAGCTGAAGGCAGCCACTTAACTGATAACTCCTTACCCTTTGGGTGGTGAGAAAACCAGGTAACTTTCTGCCAAGGTCTGTCCTGGGGAGTTACTGCATTAAACATTTGCTTTTCAAAATGTATGCCGTGAATGTTACCTGCAGCCTGATTAACTGTACTTCAATACTTCGAGTTCGTCTTTTATCCCACCCAGTTTAGGGGCAAGTAGAAGAACCCTTGTTTCTTTTCTCTTTTTTTAAAAAAGATTTTATTTGATGGGAAGAGAGAGCGCTCGCACGATTGCACAAGCAGGGGGAGCAGGAAAAGGAAAAGCAGGTTCCCTGCTGACCTGGGGCTTGATCCCAGGACCCTAGGATCATGACCTGAGCTGAAGGCAGCTATTTAACCGACTGAGCCACCTGGGTGCCCCCAGAACCCTTGTTTCTTAACAAGTAAGTTGGTTTCAAGTTCACCATGCAACACAGGCTGACTTCATCCACTTCTGAGATGAGGAAAGTAACCATCAGGAACATGTTGCTCTAGAGTTTACTTGCTCTTTTAAACTTAGCCAGTTTCTTGACTGCTGTGCTATTGACATTTTGTTCCAGATAGGTCTTTGTTTTGGAGGCTCTCCTGGCTGTTTTGTGTATCATAGGATGTGGAGTGGCATCATTGACCTCAACTTACTAGATGCCAGTAGCACCCCCCAACTGTAACAACTAAGGAGGTTTCCCACCATTGCCAAATGTCTCCTGGGTGGCAAAATTGACCTTTGTCTGAGAATCACTGCTTATAGTATTCAGGATAATAGCTGAAATGAATTAGATGGTTTAGTTATTGAAAGGATTGGCCTCCCAGGGACTAGAGCAATTTCCTGCTAAGCTTAATGCCCCAGCCAAACTTAATAGAAAACAAAGGAGTTTTATGAGAGGTCACATAGATTAATTGTATTATTGCTGTGCAGAGCCAAGAGCTATTGAAATAGAATCTCAGGATAGGGGGCTGGAAATCTAAAACCTAGGTGGTTGCTATGCAGGCAGCCTGGCTTGTTGCTTTGAGTTCCTTTTAGGCAGGCATCTCCCATGGAGCCTCTACATCACAAAGAACTTGCTTGGGGCCTAGATTCATCTCTGTAAAAGCATGTGTGTTGTGGGGCCACTTAAACTTAGTGCAGCCAGTGGCAACCTTTTTTTCTCCATAATAAGGTCTTCAAGGCACATAGTAGATAGTAAATATTTGAATGAATGAAAGGCCTGGATCTCTGCCTTTTTTCAGTAGCTAGAAGGGTCGTCAGGGTGTCTGAGGAAGAAACAAGACATCGTGTAACCTCTAGTGGCCCTCCTGATATGGCAGTCATCTCTAGCTACTGTGCTACCAATTACAGTCCCATTAAAATCACTTAGAAATTCTACAAGCCAAAATTTCCTGTCTTACTTTTTTCTCCCTTTATTATCTCAGTTTCTGAAGGACACACTTCTAGAGGTTTATTGTGTCCAACTGGTCCCTAGTATTGACACATTTTAATTTCAGTTAAAATTTGTTACAACAGGGAGGATAGGCAATGTTCTCCCTTATGTTTGTTGCTGGGAATTTAAACTGCCAGGAGAGAGAGGGTGGAAAGGGTTGGGTAATGCAAGTGTTGTACCTTGACAAGCAGAAGGACTTGGGAGAAGCAATTTCAGTTTTCTGGAAGAGCAGATAGGCTCCAGTAAAAGGGCTGCTGCACTGCCACATGCTCTCGCCATAGCACTGTTGTCTGAGAGGCCAGAGACCAGGAAATGGCAGCAAACCCAGGAGCTTGTCTTACATGTTTTTCCTTCCTTAGTAAAAACTAATTTCTGAAGAAGGTAGTAGATTAACCTTCAGATAGGTTGGGAAAAAGAGGTAGTGCAAGTCCATTTATACCTCCTTGACACCCATCTCAGGGAGCTGTTTGTTATTTCTGTCTCTGAAACAGTTGAGAAAAACCCGATCTGTATTATCTAGAAATATGATTGATTCCTGCAAAAGGGCTCAGCATATTGTATGAACAGGAAAAGTAGAATGAATGGTAAGTAGTGTATCATTGAGAGCCAGTCTTCTCACAAGGTTTCTCCAGCCTTTATTTCAAAGGGATGCTGCTGCTTGAACTGAGGCACTAATGGAAGGAATGGGAAATATGTGATGGGAAAAAACCCAGCAGGTAAAACTGTGGGATTTGTGTGTAAATAGACTAATGGGATAGCAGGAAGGGTTGAGAAATAGCTCTGGGTCTGTACAGAAATCTAATATGTAATAAAGATGGACTCTCGGATCACTGGGCAGATTTATTAAGATTTTATTTATTTGAGAGAGAAGAGTAGGGGGAGGGGCCGAGGGAGAGGGAGAAGCAGACTCCCCGCTGAGCAGGGAGCCTGATGTGGGGCTCAATCCCAGGACTCCGAGATCATGACCTGAGCCAATGACAGGTGCTCAGTGGACTGAGCCACCCAGAGATTAATTTTTTTTAAGTCATATTGGAATAATTGGACAGTGATTTGGGGAAAGATAAAAAATAGATCCATTTCTCACATCACATTCAAGAAGAAACTCCAAATGAATCAGGAATCCAAATATGAAAATGAAAGTATGCAAGTACCAGAAAACAATGTGGATGTGAATTCCTCTAAAACATGGGTTCAGGGAAAGACAATCTAGGACTAAAAATCCAGATGCATTAAAGAAAAGACTGATGCATTCCTATATAAAAATTTTAAGAACTTCTGGATGGCAGAAACAATAAGCAAAGAGAAATGATAGGTTGGGAGAAAGTAGTTGCAACATAACACATAATTCTAATATTTCTTATATACAAGGAACTTAAAAAAAGCAAAAAAGAAACCCCAAAGCAATCCCATTGAAAAACTGACAAACTTGACTTCATAGAAAAGATGAGAAAATGGCTATTACCCATATTCAAAGATGCTGACTTTCACTTAAAATAAATTCCAATTAAAACTACACTGAGAGGGACGCCTGGGTGGCTCAGTTGGTTAAGCGGCTGCCTTCGGCTCAGGTCATGATCCCAGGGTCCTGGGATCGAGTCCCACATTGGGCTCCTTGCTCGGCAGGGAGCCTGCTTCTCCCCTGCTGCTCTCTGCCACTCTGTCTGCCTGTGCTCGCTCTCTCTCTCTCTGACAAATAAATGAATAAAATCTTTAAAAAAAAAAAAAAAAACTACACTGAGAGATTTTTTTCCCACCCGATTGGCCAAAATTCCAGAGCTCGACAGTTCATGCTGTTGATAGTTTGTGGGGCAACAGGAATTTTTACGCGTTGCTAATCGCATGCAAAACAGTGCAACCTTGTGCAGAGAAGAATTCCACAGTATCTAACAAAATTATGGATGGGTTTAAGGAGATGCCTCTAATAACATGAAGATACATATGCACATTATTCATTACAGCCTAATTACTAACCACAAAAATATTAGGAGCTGCATAAATACCCAAGATGAGTAATTAAAAAAAATGTGGCACATCCACACCATGTAGTGTTGTGCAGCCTTAAAAAGCATTGTTGGTTCAGTTTTCACAATTGCATTATGGATCTAGATTAGATAAAATTATTGTATTGATGTCAAAAGTACTAGCATTGATAACTGTGTTGTGCTTATGTAAGAGAGCATCTCTGTTCTTAGGAAATACACAGTGAAGTACTTAAGGTTAGAGGACCATCATATGGGTACGTATACAAATATATACATACATCTATATACAGAGGGGAGGTGGAGGCAGGGCAGAGGAGGAGGGAAGAAAAGGTAAAAATGTTGATGATAAATGAATCTGGGTAAAGGATATATGGGTATTTTGCATTATTGTTTTTGTGACTTTTTCTGTAAACTTTAAATTATTTTATGCCTGGGTGGCTCAGTCAGTTAAGCTGCTGCCTTTGGCTCGGGTCATGATCCCAGAGTCCTGGGATTGAGTCCCGCATTGGGCTCCTTGCTTGTCAGGGAGCCTGCTTCTGCCTCTGTCTGCTTGTGTGTGCACGCGCTCTCTCTCTCTCTGACAAATAAATAAATAAAAAAAATATTAAATAAAAAAAGAATTTAAAATGGAAAGAAAAAAAAAAGCCCTGACAGGATTTACTAGTTATGAGCGTGGGAGGAAAAGTGTAGCAAGTCCTTGTGCAATGATAATGGTCCTGAGCTGGGAGCAGGAGGGTGATGCAGCATATAGCTAATAGATGCACTGAATTAATCATACCTCATCTTGGGCAAGAGATGCAGATTCATTCTTGTGCTTTTTTCACTATTCCTGTGTTTGGCTAAGGCTCCTTCATGCAGTGACTTGAAGGAAGACATTTCATGTGGCAGCTTCCTTTATGGAAAGTCCTGTTTTTAGTGACTTCATTGCTGGGCTTGTTTTTGTGTAGGTGTACTCACATGATACTTTCACCTCACCCTTTAGGCTGGTCATTTGCTTAAGGCCTTGATGGCCTCTTCAGGTGCTTTCAGGCACATTTTACGTTCTGCCCCAAGTGAGGGACCATTTCCCCCAAACCTGCTGGTTTTAACCTTTGGTAATTAATGCATGTTTTGGTTAATACAAATGTACAGGTATCCCAGTGGGCATTTAGTCTCACAGTGTTTTGGAATTATTTTACAATTTGTAACTTACTTGGTGCTTATGATAGACCTCTATATCAGGGCAAAGTTGATGGTCAAATAAATGAAATCTGGAGGGTTAACTGGTTTGAGCAGCAATGAGTTAAAAGGCAAAAAAAAGAGTCTAATTTTAGAATTGTTGGATATGAAATAACAGAAGTGTTGTTGGATGTTGAGGATTGGTCTTCAGAAAGCCTCACTTTTTGGTTTTGTTTTGTGTTTAGATTTAACTGATATGCTGGGAATTAGGCACCCCATTCGCATGACACCTCTAATGTTTGATAGAGTTTATGTACCACCTGGTGACTATAGGTTTACATGTGAAAGCTCCCCTAACTCCCCTAACACTAGGCTCTAGCAAACCATGGAGGACCTCCGAGGACCTCAGCTCCAGCCCACAGCAGTGTCTTCACGCACTCTTAGATCAGCAGGAGCTGTTACACCTAGAGACCCGCAACATTCCAGTCTCCCTACTGTTCCCTAGCTTCTCTGCCCTCTCCTACTCTGATAATGATCCCCACTGCCATCTGGTAAATCCCAGCTGGCCCTCATCATACCTTTACATTGAAATACTCTATACTTAAGAAAGCTCAGGGGCGCAGTGGGAGAGGTAACTAGATGGTGTGGGGTTGGACTCTAGAAGATCATTTGCTCAGAGAATAATGGCATCTGACTCAAAAGATCCAGTGTAGCAGATCTAGAAGCAGGTGTTCCAGCTCCACTGTCTTTGGACCTTTCCCTTGCTTTCCATGATCCTGCAGAGAAAATTACTGCCTCTGGGTGGTAGTCAACAGCTCAGTAAAACCAGCTCCGTCAGTTTGCTGAGCTGTATTCATGCCTTTGCTGGTGGTAGAGTTGGCAAGTTCCTGACATACTTAATACTCAAGGTGAAAACTATCCTTAGGGTATTCCAGATTGAGGTTTTGTCCTTCACGCTGTTAAGTTAATTAAACAAGGAGGCCATTAAATAGGTAGTTCTAATGCCTTGGCAGCCTACATAAGCAACCCCATACCTAACTCTGTCAGTGCCTCAAAGCAATTGAAACATAAGGGCAAACAATCACAAATAGCCATAGGCTTTCCCCTGTAAGGCCAATCAAATAGTTGCTCTGCTTGCTTCCTATGTTTATAAATATCTGGCCACTACCTCCAGTGGGTGGAGGGGTGCTAGCCACTTCTGGTTTGCTACTGTCTGATGGGAATTGATTTTTGCTCAAACTCTAAACATTTTTAATATGCCTCAGTTTAACTTTTTATTTTATTTTATTTTTTTAAAGGTTATTTATTTATTTATTTGACAGACGGAGATCACAAGTAGGCAGAGAGGTAGGCAGAGAGAGAGGGGAAAGCAGGCTCCCTGCCGAGCAGAGAGCCCGATGTGGGGCTTGATCCCAGGACCCTAGGATCATGACCTGAGCCCAAGGCAGAGGCTTTTTAACCCATTGAGCCACCCAGGTGCCCCACCTCAGTTTATCTTTTAATAATGCTTTTCGACAGAGATTCTCACAGTATTATCTGAAGGCCACTTAACATAAAATCACCTGGGGAACTAGTTTAAAATGAATTTGTAGAAGGAGAGGTTGTCTGTGGGGAATCTTCATTTTACGCAGCCCTTCAGGTGATCACATAAATTTCAGGAATGATAGCTCCATTGTGGTAAACATGTGGCTTTGCCAGAGTACCCATTCAAACATTGGAACAGACCCTGAAGTTTACCCCTCCCAGCCCAAAGCAGATACGGCCCTAGGACAGCAAGGCATGACTTACAGCAAAGTGTTATTTTACTCCTTTCAAGTTGTAGCCATAACATGTGAATCTCTTCAACAATATAGGATACTTAATCCTGATCTCTCCCTAGAAAAATACTTTGATTCTGATTTATTTTGGTCAGAAATCCATTCACTACTCTGTCTCAAGGTTCACCGTAATGTCCAGCTTAATAAATGTGCTTAAGAAAGATTTCTTCAATGAATCTGTGGTGGCCGTCCCTCCCCAATTTTCTTGGATGCCATTGCTTTACTCCACTTTTATGTCCCCATAACGGGCGAGGAGGATGAAGCACTTTTCTTTGTCCATCCCAAGGGTGCAGCTCATTGGAAAAATGCTTGAATCCTGATGTAGATGAGGTTGTGCTTATCCCTGACTAGGTGCTGGACTTGATGTGGAGAGTGCAGCAAAGCAGCTGTGACAGAGCTGGGAGAGTCTGAGTGTCACAGAGGGTTTGTTAGGAACTCTTCAACAGAACCGTACCTGTAAGTTCTGAGATCTGTGTCTGTAAAAGACCTTTAACAGTATCCTTTTAACTAAACTGGTAGTTCTTTGTTGTACATAACTTTGGAGGAGGACTAGGAGAGTATTAAGGGCATTAATGGGGAGACCACTGAAATGATATAGTAGAGTTTGGGAAGGAGTAAAGCTCTTGCAAGTGAGAATCAGTCCCGATCCAGAAGTCGAGTTCAACAGTAGACTGGATTCTAGATAGTTCAGACCTCTATTCAAGAAGAGAACCCTTCCCTTTTGCCTTCTTTTGAATGAGGTGTTGTATCCTCTTATTTTACCTTGGCTTCTCAGTAAAATATCCTAAGATGTCTACTTTTGTGCCTGACTAAAGTAAAGGGAAGTCTTGATTGATTTGTTGAAGGAATAAGAAGGTAAGAGGGAGGAAGAGAAGGGGGAAAAGAGTGAGTGCAGGGCCATTTGTAGATTTGGCTGTAACTTTGTTGGGAGAAGCCATCACAAAGGCCATGTGTGCTTTATAACGCAGAGATAGCAAAACTAATTCTTTCTCAACCCACTGGATCTTTTCTCAAAAATTTAATTTTAATTCCAGTGAGTTAACATGCAGTGTTATATTAGTCTCAGGTGTCTAATTTAGTGATTCAACTATTCCATACAAAAATATAGAACACTTCACGAATTTGCATGTCATCCTTGCACAGGGGCCATGCTAATCTCGGTATTGTTCCACTTTAAGTGCTGTCAAAGCGAGCACTCTTCTGAGTTTTATGTCTTATTTCCTTGCCACCTTTTTACTGAAACTGTTCCATTGTCCCACCCAACTTATTTGTTTACATGGAGCTGACTCTAGGCACCAACTAAGGAGAGATCCATACCTAGACTACCAATTGTATAGATCATGATATGTATCATGGTCAGAATAACTCCATTCATACAGAACACTAATACCTTATCTCAACATTGGATCTTTACTCAGTATGTATTATATTCTTGCATTTCATTTTCTTTTCATAATTTACTAAGTGTAACAGCAAAAAGGAAAAAAAAAAGAATTAGATTAACCCCAAACTAGAGACAGAAAGCAAAGATGTGCAACATTTCCCTGAAGATGCTTACTAGAGATTTCATTTTTAAAAAATCTTTTAGTTTGGATGTGGAGGAAGTGGAACCCTTGTACACTTTTGGTGGGAATGTAAAATGCAAAAAATGCTTTGTAAGACAGTTTGGTGGTTCCTCAAGAAATTAAAACTAGAGTTACCATTATGACACAGCAGTTCCACTTGTGGGTACAGACCCCAAAGAATTGAAAGCAGGGACTCAAAGAGATATTTGTACACCTATGCTCATAGCAGTGTTATTCATTATAGTCAAAAGGTGGAGGCAACCGACGTGTCCATCAATGGATGAGTTGATAAAATGTGATTTATTCATACAATGGGGTATTCTGCCTTAAAAAGGGAGGGAATTCTGACATGCTACAGCACAGATGAAACTTGAAGACACTGTGGTAAATGAAATAGAAGGACAAGTGCTATATGATTCCACTGAGATGAGGGAACTAAAGTAGTCAGATTCATAGAGACAGAAGGTAGAAGGGTGGTTGCCAGGTGCCAGGAGCAGAAGGAATGGGGAGTTAGTGTTAGATGGGGGCAGACTTTCAGTTTTGGAAAACAAGGAGTTCTGTGGATGGATGGTGGTGTGTCTGCACAACAGTGGGAATGTGTTTCATGCCACTGGCCTTATCAGCTTAGAGAATCATTGGTGATATTGGCGAGATCTGTTTCAGTGGCATAGCAGGGGGTGGGCAAGCCACATCCCAGGGGGCTTTGAATTCCACTGTGAGTTCTAACTCACAGATAGAGCTACCCACTTGAAGACCAAATAGGCTTCTCAAACTTACCACAAAACTGAACTCTGTTTTCTCTCCACCATCCAAACCTCTTTTATTTTCTTTCTTCTCATCTTAGTGGATAGACCTTGCATTCCCTTAGTTGCCCAGGCCATAAAGCCTAGAGCCCTCTCTCTCATTCCCTGAAACCAAACCATCAGTAAATTATACCAGTTCTATTTCAACCCACACACAGCTGAGCAGCTTCTTATTACCTCCAGCATTTTCAGATTCAAGTCACCATCTTCTCTCTTGGACTACTTTAGCAGGGAGCTAATGCTTTTCTTTCCACTCTATAGTCTCTTTATCATAAAAGAACTGCAGTCAAATGCTCTACCACTGAGCTATACCCCCTCTGCCGATCATAAAAGAACTTAACAAAATATAAATAAGATCATCTCACATCTCTGCTCAGAAATTTCCAAAGGCTTCTCTTGGAGTAAAAGTCAAAAACCTTACTTAGTTAACAGTTCTTACTGGAGCATGTTTGCCAGCATGCCAAGAATGCTCTTTCTTAGGGGCTGTGCTCTTGTTCCCTGTGTCTGGAACCCATTTTCTCGCAACCTTTTACAACTTTATATCTCTCTTCATGTGAGTTTCTGTTTTGAGAGACCTTCCCTAACTACCTGTGATATTTTTAAAACGTGTCTCCAAATTCTTTGACATTCTTCCCATCAAGAGTTAAAGTCTAATTCCTTTTCCCTTGAATATTGTCTGGCCATAGTGACTCACTTTTAACAAATAAAATATGAAGGCAGTGATACTGTTACTCATGAGGTCATGAAAAGTACTTGGATGCTTGCCCCTGGGACAGAGCCATCATGCTGTGAGGAAGCCCATGTCACCCAGAGAGACCACAGATAGATATTCCAACAACAACAGCCCCAGCTGTGGTCCTCATTGACAGCCAGCAATGATCATTAGATACATAATCCTTCAGGATAACTCCCACCCAAACCTCTTTGTCTGCAACCACATGACAAACCCTGAAGGAGCAATGCCTCGCTCAACACAGTCACTCCAGAAAGATGAGAGATAAATGATTGCTGGGACACTTGGGTGGCTCAGTCGGTTAAGCATCTGCCTTTGGCTCAGGTCATGATTCCATAGTCCTGGGATTGAGTCCTACATCAGGCTCCTTGCTCAGCGAGGAGCCTGCTTCTTCCTCTCCCACTCTGCTTGTGCTCTCTCTCTCTCCCTGACAAGCAAATAAATAAAAATCTTAAAAAAATTAAAAAATTTAAGTGGTTGCTGTTATTTTAAAAAAATTGTTAACTAATACTTATTGAGTGTCTGCTAGCTATTACAGGTATTTTATATATATAAGAATTTGCTTGAACTCTGTAATAGCCCTGGTTAGGTAAGCATTATTTATTTTTTATTGTTTTATTATTACCTTTATTTTCACTCCTTGCCCAACACAGAGCTGGACCTCATGACTCTGAGATTAGGAGTCCCATGCTCTACCAACTGAGTTAGCCAGATGCCCCAATGATTGTTATTATTTTATGCCACTAAGTTTGGGTGGTTTGTTTTTCCACAATAGACCTTCGAAGCATGACCTTGCCATAGTTACCTTCCTTATCAATTGCTACTCCTTGACCTAGATATATTTTTCTTTATAGCACTTAGAGTTTTCTGACTATATATATATATATTTTTCTATTTTTTTCCCCCTCTTCTCCTCCCCATGTCTTGGAACATCAACTCCATGAAATTAGAAACTTTGTTTTGTTTGCTGATATATCCCCAGTGCCCCGGATACAGTACTTGGTATGGAATTGTCACATGAGTTCAAACTGTATGTGTTAGGCGGATATAACTGTGGCCCGCTGGTGTGGAAAGGCATCCAGTGGGAATGAGAAGGTATTGGGATGAAAGGATTATATGTGACTTGGAAAATGCCGTATAGGTGATATTTACTATTCTCATTATTCTTTATTATTGTTATTATTATTCTTGAAGATACTTCCACTTTATTACTAGTGGTACTTAATAGTGCTATTTTAAAATGTGGATAATGGAACTATTTTTCTTCCTTTCTTCCTGAATACATATTTTTAAAATTAAAATTAAAATTAATGTTCTGGTACATTCATGGGATCGGGTTTATGCTGCCAAGTCTGGGAGGGTGGTTGACGTCAACTTTTCTTACATCTTTTTTATAGGTTTGACGTGAGATTTTGTTGGTATTGTGGTTTTATGGTCAGAGGCCCACGAAAGCCTATATCTTGCCCTGCCAATCATCCTAACTCCTAAGGGCTCCCAAGGAAATAATAATGCTCAAAGAACAATAGCAAACTTTGAGCCAGAGTGCCACTTTGTTAGTGTCTGAGTTACAACCAGTAACCTCCATTGTGGACTCACTGTTCAAAGGTGAGCTGGAAAATAGTCTAGGCCTACCCCCTTCCCACTCTGAGCCCCAAATCTGAATTGAGGATCTGCGTGCTTAGCCCTGGTGTATTATAGAGAGAGGTGGCTGGGCCCAAAATGGGATGCCAAGGAGACCATGAATAGAAGAGGACTAACCAGGGGCAGGCTGGAAGGAAGGGGGCTTCATCCCTAGATGAAGGGCACACTAACCTTCATAAAATATGCACCATTGAACTCTTTAGGTTCTGGCCAGCCAGATTGGTAGCTCTTTTTCCTTGGAAGGGGAGATATAAAAGGTATTGGTTAAGACTAAATCATGGGGAGAGAGGACATAAGTGTTTTTTTTGTTTTGTTTTTATTTTTTTTGCAGTGTGTGCTGCCATTGTCATGGTCATCATTAGCATCTATTAGCAGCATACTTTTATTGAGTCCTTATTTTAAACCCAGCACTGTGATGGAGTCTTCTGACGGTGCCTTTCTTAAGATGAACAGGACCTTTTATGAAATTTAAAAAGGACCCAACCATCCTGCTTGGAGTGGAGTTGTGGTGAACATGAATCATGAGGAGCCAGGTATGAAAAGTGTTGAACAGAATTAGAATTATATGGCATTCCAGGGGAAAGAAAATACTCTCTCTCGCCTGGGGAGATATGAGGTGACTTCATGAAGGGCATGGCATTTTATCTGAGCTGCAGGCAATCCTGATGCAAGTACCTAGAGTTTGGAACCCCACCTGGCAGCATCCAAGGCCAGGAGTGGGCTGGCTTTGAGGACAATCAAGTCTGTCCCCAGAGCTAGATTCAACCCAGAATGTGGGGATGGTGGTTGAGGAAGAGGGTGTAGCAGAGGAGTTTAGAAATTGGGATGCAGGGGCGCCTGGGTGGCTCAGTGGGTTGAAGCCTCTGCCTTCGGCTCAGGTCGTGATCCCAGGGTCCTGGGATCGAGCCCCGCATCGGGCTCTCTGCTCGGCGGCGAGCCTGCTTCCTCCTCTCTCTCTCTGCCTGCCTCTCTGCCTACTTGTGATCTCTGTCAAATAAATAAATAAAATATTTAAAAAAATTGGGATGCATGAGGGTTAAGGATTTGAGGAACTGAGGGTGCATGGGGCTCTCAGAGGTCATCCCTTTGTCAGGGGCTATCAGCACAGGCCATAGATTCCTATGAGTTCACCTTTTCCACTTGTACCTTCTCTAGAAGGTCTGCAGATAAAGTTAATTTGCATCTGCTTTTGTGGTTCTGTCTTTAGGTGAGAGTTTATGCCCCTCAGCAGTCTGTGCGAGGGCCCAAGAAGGGACTTGCAAATCATTTGTGGAGTAATGAAAAGACTCATGGTCTTGGCCGTGGTAACCCAAGACAATGAGGTCTGTGTTCTTTAAGCCTTCTGTATGTAGAGCCATCCCCTGGTTCATCCCATTCCCAGCACAAAGACCCTGAGGGGGTCTTTGCTGTCATAGCTCACAGGATAAAGCCTTCACTCCAAATAGTTTTCTTAGAGCTCCCTTCATGTCCTTGTTCCTCAGGCAGTAGATGAAGGGATTCAGCATGGGTGTGACCACCATATACATCACTGAAGCCAATGATTCCTTATCAGCTGAGTGGGAGGATGAGGGATTCAGGTAGACCCCTGTAATGGTCCCATAGAAGAGGAGGACTACAGTGAGGTGAGAGCCACAGGTGGAAAAGGCCTTTTGCTTGCCTCGGGCAGATGGGACCTTGAGCACAGCAGACACAATGTGGGTGTAGGACACAAGAATGCCAAGAAAAGGGATGAGGACAATCAAGCCCCCCACCAGCAGAATCATGAGCTGGTTGAGCTGCGTGTTAGAACAGGAGAGCTGGAGCAGAGGAATGAGGTCACAAAAGAAGTAAGGGATGGCGTTGCTGGCACAGAACTCTAGCCGAGCCATGAGGACAGTATGTAGCAGGGAGTGGAGGCTGGCAATGAGCCAGGAGCTCCCTAGCATCAGGGCACAGATTTGCAGACTCATCATGGTGGAGTAGTACAGGGGGTGACAGATGGCCACGTAGCGGTCATAAGCCATTGCTGTCAGGAGAAAGTTGTCCATGTTGGCAAGCAAAATGCAGAAGTAGATCTGGGTTAGGCAGCCGCCATAGGAAATGGACCGAGTCCGCATCTGAATGTTCACAAGCATCTTGGGGACTGTGGCAGAGATGAAGCAGAAATCCACCAGGGAAAGGTTGCTGAGGAAGAAGTACATGGGCATGTGGAGGTGGGAGTCTGAGCCAATGGCCAGGATGATGAGCAAGTTCCCAGCTGCCCCGACCAGGTACATGACAAGGAAGAGCCCAAAGATCAGCTCCTGCCTTTCAGGCTGGCTGGAGAGCCCTAGGAGGATGAACTCAGAGATGCTTGTGTGGTTTTCTCCCTCCATGATTGGCTGGTCCTGCTGGGAGATCCAGACCAGGCACAGGCTATAGGGAATAGGGGGTGGGACCCATGCCTCCCTTCTTCCCTCATACAGCCCCTCAACTCACATCTGGCTAACTCACATTTCTCTGTTCATTTGGTATGAACCCCAAAGAACGCTCTCTACCTACCAAAGGAAAAGCTTCAACCAGGGAGTCTTCAGGTCCTAACAGACTCTGAAGTCAGGGTTTTAATTATTTCACTGCCAAAATGCTGCCTATCCTGAACTTGCAAAGCCCCATAAGCCCCATATGCCATCCCTCTAAGGAGAATCCTTGTGACATATGACCAGGTACTCAGTGATGCTAACAAACTAAGGAGTACTTAGGAGTACTTAGTACCCCCGCCCAGACTTCTGTCATACTCTCATTCTTTGATTTGAACAACTCATGTTATCTCACTAATAAGTAAAGAACTATAGAAATACAACTTCTTCTTACTCCCAGTAAGATTGCCATCTGAAGGCCCTTTCTCTATAGAATTCTGGAACCATAATGGCACATATATAGAACCAGAGGGTATTATTTGTACATACCCTTCTTCCCCTCAAATACTTTGTCTTCCTTTGTTTTCCCCAGTCACATACAGCCCAGAACTTAGTGCTGGCTGCCACTTGTCATAGGCTCTGGGTCACTTTGGTCCTGGTGATGATGATGATGT
>RCUC01101329.1:0-49857 GCA_003697995.1 Taxidea taxus jeffersonii | reverse complement strand
CGTGAGTCTGCACGGGTGTGAGCGGTCACATGCACGTGTGTACGACGGAGGGGCGCAGAGACCGTGATGACCGAGTTCGCCGTAAGGGAGCGTTGGAGAAAGTAGGATGCAAAGTTTAAAAAAAAAAAAAAGACAGTATTTTTGGGAGGTTTGTTAGCTATCTGAAAAAGTGAGGGAGGAGAGGTGAGATACCTTGTTTGTTCAGAGGGCTGTTTAAAACCTTCATGTACATGAGAATACTTAGTTCAAAATAACCTGTCAAAAATCCAAAAGGTTGAAAAAAAGATACAAATACCTATGCCTGGCTAAAGCAATGCTAATCTATTAAATCAACCCTATAGGACTGAATGTATACGTGATTATTATATGATTTTATATGATACGGACACACATGATTTATGAATCTGTAATAAATGTAGTTCATACACATGGATAATGTTGACATCACATATATGACGGGTATCAGAACAATATGGAAAGCGAACATACGTTTACTGCACAGTTTTTCCACTTTCTACTTAAAATATCTTCATTCCTTATTACAAGTTATAAAAGTAACTACTGAGGATCAAAAAATGTTTTGTAAACCAACCTTGTATTTAACGACACAGTACAATTCTCTTATAAATATTATAATATATAGACCATGCAATTATGTACATTTAAGATATGCATCGTGTATGATAGCGGATTATTATTCACTAGAAACGAACAGGAAAAATCTATTCTCACTTCAGTTCGTGACCATCGTCCCTTCTAGCACAGAGGAAGGTTGAGAAACAAGCTCAGGGCCTGAATATTTGCCTAAACAGTTAGGAGTTCGCTGTGTTGGTGCACCTGCATTTTTTAGGGCGTCACTGTCTAGAGTTAAGTGGACTAAGTCTGTATCTTTTTGTCGCAGAAGTAATGTGTGGTTGGCGTTCATCATACATGTTGATGAACTGCTTTTCCACAAACCCTGCGTTGTGTAATTTGCCATAGCTATTTGAATTTTAGCAGGGGGTAGATTAAAGGAGATGTTCCCCGTGATGCGCTGCTGTGTGGTAAAAACAAGATCTTTTTTAGGCTCATGCTAAGAATTACTGCAGTAAAATAATTTGAGTTCAGCATTACTGTTTTGTACCAGAAACACAACTGTCTTCCTATGTCTGATGAACACAGTGGAGACGGGAGTTTGGGCCTCTTTGTCTGTGCTCAGGGGTCTCTGTGTTTGTGCTGAGCGGGAAGGGGCTGCTCCGTGGTGCAAGGAGTGCAGGGGATTCATCTCTTCCACCCCTGGGAGATAGCACTGCAGACACACCGCTGACGTTGTGTAATCTTTGAGAGACTCGTGATGGCTAATTTCATGTGGCACCCTGACAGGGCCTGGGGTGCCTGGATATCCCGTCAAACATTATTCTGGGTGTGTTTTCAAGGTTGTTTCTGGATGAGGTTCAATTCTGAATTAGTTGACTGGATCCTTAAAGCAGTTTGGCTCCGTAGTGTGGGTGGGCCTTGTCCAATCAGCTGAAGGGTTGACTACAGTCATACCTTGGGGATATGGTTGGTTGAAGTCCAGACCATCACGATAAAATATATATAGCAGTAAAATGAGACAAATGAGGTTTGTTTTTGGTTTCCCAGTGCATATAAAAATTATGTTTACGCTGTATCATGATCAACTAGGAGCCTAATGGCACTATGTTTAAAAATAAATGTACCTACCTTACTTTCGAAATGCTTTTTTGAGGGGCGTCTGGGTGGGTCAGTGGGTTGAGCCACTGCCTTCGGCTCGGGTCGTGATCCCGGGTTCCTGGGATGGAACCTTGCATCAGGCTCTCTGCTCAGCGAGGAGCCTGCTTCCCTTCCTCTCTCTCTGCCCGCCTCTCTGCCTACTTGTGATCTCTCTCTGTCAAATAAATAAAATCTTAGAAAAAGAAAAGAAATGCTTTTTTGAGGGAGTGCCTAAGTGGCTCAGTCCCCTACACATCTGTCTCAGGTCATAATCTCAGGGTCCTGGGATGGAGCCCCATATTGGGCTCCCTGCTCAGGAGGGAGTCTGCTTCTCCCTCTGCCTCCCCCGCCCCCGTCCACTGCTTGTGCTCTCTCTCTCAAATGAAAAAAATAAAATATTAAAAAAATACTTTATTGTTAAAAAATGGCAGCCATCACCTCAGCTTTCAGCAAGCTGTAACCACTGATTACAGATCATGTAACAAATAGAGTAATGAAAACATTTGAGATAGTGCAAGATTCACCAAAATGGGACACAGAGACAAGAAATGAGCAAATGCTGTTTGAAAACAGCAAAATTGTGCTGATGGACTTGCTCAATGCAGGATCGCCACAAATTTAAAAAAAATAATTTTTTATTAATTAACTTAATTAATTTTAATTAATTAATTTAATTTTTTTAAAAAATGTAATGCTGTATCTGAAAAGTACCATAAAATGGACAATTAAAAAAGTATGCTGAGTGAGGAGAGTTGGCCCCTCCGCTTGGCTCTCTGTGACTGTCATGGTCTTCCCCTCTTGTCAGACTCAGATTTGGGCCAGAACTTACATCGCTGACTCTCCTGGGTCTGGACATCCCAGGCTCCAGGGCCATGTGAGCCAATTCCTTCAATCATCTCTCTCCATTGATTGATTGATCGGATTAGGGGATATCCTATTGGTTTTGTTTCTCTGGGGCCTGATTAATGCAGTATTTCTCTAATTTTATGGTTGGAGTTGATCCAGTTTCTTGACACAGACTCTTCCTCATCGTCTGTGTGAGTAATTGTATGTCTCAAAGGAATCCAAGGGAAATTGGATGCACGGTCTGTGACTGCCAAGCCCACGAAAGGTCATTGGCCCATGTGTAACTGAGCTCATGCCCCTGGCCTTGGCAGTGTGAAGCAGGGATGCTACTCAGAGTCAGGCCTGAGTTGCCTGTCAGAGTCACAGACTGATTTGGAAAACCCTTAAGACAAGGTAAAGCTGCATGAAGTAACTCCACGTAAACTTCGGTTTTAATCCCGTGCAAATTCCCAGGGATCGCCAAGCATTTGTAATGTGTGCTTCGTTCTTCATGATAAATACGGGCTTGTGTCTAAAGTGGGTACAAAACATTCTTCAAGGGCCTGGATTAAATCTTTGACAAGTTAGCCTTAGTCCTGCAGCCAGAGTCTGGATGGAGATTTGTGTATGAGAAGAGAAGGCCTTCAAGGCCTTCTGAAGAGAAGGGAAGGAAGCAGCGTGGGGTTGGGGAGAAGCTGGACGGTGCCTGGTGCCTTTGCTTTTCCTCCAGAGCTCTGGATCTGGGATGGCCCTGTGGGATTTCCTCAACAGCTGCAAGGGGGCTGAGCTCGCTCAGGACCTTGCACTGTGGCTGTGGGCTGGCCCTGGGGCAGGGTCCTAATGCTGCTGGAGGAGATTGCTCCGAAGGGATGAAGCCCTCATGAGTAGCTTGTTCTGAGGGGAAATTCAGGTGGACCCGGTGGGATCTGTCCATCCAGGTACCTATTATCCAGGTGTCTAATTTGTCTCAGGTCCTTGGAGATCTTACAATACATAACCACAGCTGCCTTCCTTTCCCACCCAGGTGAATTCCCCTCTCCTTCTGCACGCCCCTCTGCTGGCCTAGGTGGCTAAGGAGGTAGGGAGACCCAGACCCAAATCCCTGTCGTGTCTCAGCGGCCGATCGCCATGCCCTTCTCAGACATGTCTGCTGCATTCATGCATTTTTATCCTATTTGCACATGGGTGCACCAAGAGATATCCCGTGGACTCTCTGTATGCCGTGGCACAGGTGTTCTCCCCGCTCTTTCTGTCTACAGTGCCCTGCCCCTTTCTTTCCTCATGGCTGGGGAGAGTACTCCACACTTCAGAAGGCTTCTTCCTTAGTGGCTCATCCTTTGGCATGAAGCTCTTGAAGACAAACAGCAGCAGGTTAGGCTTAAAGTGAAATAGGGCCCTTCCATCTCCACTGGTGAAAACATTTTCCCTCCAGAACCATCCTACTAGACCCACAGAACCGCAAGGGAGAGGCTCGGCAGCACACATTCCCAAGTCAGCCCTGGGGTGACAGGTGACAGGTACTCCTGTTTCCGCTCCTCAGCCTCCTGGCCTGTGCTTTCCACATACGGGGGATCGGCACCGCGTCAGGCTGCTGGTTTCAGGTGGTTTCCTTGTCCTGCCAAAAGGCATCCCATCCCCACTGCATCATCTCTGCGCTGGCTTCACAGCTATGCCATTCGAGGGAGATCCGTCATTCTGTCAGGTGAAGAGCTTCGGAGTCCGTGGTGTAGGACTGATCGGTGGGCTCCGTGTTTACACCCGCTGATGGCTCCTTCTCTGATATAAAGTGAGTCCTTTGTCTGAGAGCAACTCCCAGAGAGGCACACATCTGGGAGTTCACAACTACATACCCTACAATCTATAATAAGCCCTAGAAGGCAAAATATGCTGCCACACAGTGAACTCCTATGTTCTAAATTTTAGTTTCCTCACAGTGGGCTCCTTTGAGGATTTCTGGCCATTTAATAGGCTGAAGAAGAAACTTACTGTCGTTTCCATCAACACCCCTGAAAGAAACTTAGCCACGTCCTAGACCTTCGATCCTTGAGGCCAGAGCTGGCAGGTGTGCACTTTGCTAGTGTGCCAGACATTTGTCAGCAGATGCCGCGGTCGCGGTACCGACTTCCTGACCTGAAACCCACACGGCGCCGTGTGTCCTTATCCGACCTCATCCTCTATAGCCGCCAGGTCGCCTCCCTGCATCCTTGGAGGATCTGGGCAGCAGGCTCATAACTGTTGCTATGAACAACATATGTTTGCCTCATCTCTTAGCAGTGTCTGCGGTAGGTGGTCCCGTTCTCTCTTCTGGAAATTTCTGTAAGTCCCATCTCATGAATACCTTCCCATCACGTCCTCTGCGCAGACTCTAAGGCAGCCCTCCTTTGTGTCCATCCCAGCTGGTCATGGAAATGTCACCTTTCCCTCCTTCCCAGCTGGCTTGTCCCTTCTAATCCACACACACCGGCAGTCCCGTCCAGACCACCTCTACTCGAGAGTGAAAACCAAGCATCTTCTTGCACTGTGGGAACCACAGAGAGCCCAGAATATGATGAAACCCAGTTACCAAACCGGAACCCCCCCACTGCCCCTGGATATGCCTCGTGCCCTAGCCGTAGCCGGCTTCCAGATCTTCAAGCATTGTTTTTCCTCTCCTTTTACGCGTATACTTTTCCCCAGCAAGGATCTTTGTTCCATGCTCCATCGTGTGGATAATTTGTGACTCTTTCTGCCCCAGCCCAGATATTACGTTCTTCAATAAGCCTAACATGCATGGACTGCACTAGATGCCCCTGTCCACATCCCTGTACCACCTCATGCTGACACCATCGCACTAATTCCTTAACTGCTTGTCTGCCCCGGAGGCTGGAGCTTTGGGGGTACAAGGCGCTCTTCAACCGCATCTGCCGGTGCAGTCTCTGGCAAGTAGCTCTTCCTTAAATGCAGTTGGCCTGGGAAAAGCAAGGGGGTTAGGGCGCTGACCCCCATGCAGTCTGCAATCCAATATAACTTTTGTCTCCCTCAAAACCCAACTGCTCACAGCCTGCTGTGGAGCAGAAGACGTACGGAGACATAAACGGTTGATTAACACAGGTCTTCTAGGTTCTATGTGTTGTATACTGTATTCCTTCAATAAACTAAGGAACATGTTATTAAGGAAGTTGTAAGGAAGAGAGAATTAATTTAGAGTTCTGTGCTGTACTTACAGGGAAAAAATCCACGTATAAGTGAATCCTGGAAGTTCAAATCCATGTCCCTCGAGGGTCGACTGTATATGCCAACTAAGTGAGTGAGCAGAGGATGCCCAAAGCCACAGGAATTCCCAGACTGTTTAGAAACTGGTAGCATAGTGTTGGGCCATTGACCCTTATTGATAAACTTAAGTGCACTCCAGTTTCTTTCCTAAAGAGTTTAATTTAGGCCTCACATTTTATGTAATTCTGGCCGAGTCAAAAAGAAATGAAATGAACACACAGCTGGGATCTTTCCTGATGTTGGTGTCACTCTGATGCAAACACCCAATTCTCTCATGCTTGAGTCCCTGTGTGAGTAGTTGCCTTAGTACCTAGTCCCTAAAAACAGCTGCTCTTCCCTCGGCCCCCTTTGTCTCCTTCCGCTGGACTCTCCGTGAATTCCAGGTGCCCACCCTGTATCGCTGAACTCCGGCAATGGCAATGGCAAAGCGATGGGTTTGTGCACAAATTCCCAAGGAGCCAGTGGTTAGACGTTTCTTCAGTATTATCCACTTCTCACTCTGGGATGTGGTGCAGGTCACCTGGAAATCTCAGTAAGATGCAGATTAAGGCTGGGATGGAGAGTGTGCTTTGAGGGTCCACAGTTCTGTGATGGTGAAGTTGCACTGCAAGGATGGCTGGGTGACAGCTCCTAGAATACCCCACATCTGTGTCCCCCCAGGTCAGCATGGAATACCCTGGCGTCTGTGTTTCCCCCACACACACCCACCAATATTGCTGGTCTCCATTTCCCAGTCCACATTCTGTGTGATGAATCCTTGTCTTTCTCCACCTGCAGCTGGTTGGACCTCTGTAATGGCGCAGCCACAGAGGATGAGATGAATTCTGTTCCTCATCCTTTCTCAGATGGCCCATCTCTGTAAGAGCGGCCCTTTGCCGAGGACACACATGTGTGCTTGGCGTTCTTGGACCTCATACATCGTCCACTTTGCTACATCAGTATTCGTGCTGTTTCCCCTGTCCTGATGGGTCCTAGTTCACCCCTTCTGCCTGGACCCATTATCTCCAGCCTTCAAGGCCCATTTGGAGTGTTGCCCAGGTGGTGAGGCTTTACCTAGCACAACCAATGGGGAATAAACCTTCCCTCTAGTGTCACAACATTCTCTCAGCCAAGAGTTAGTGTCTTGTGTGTCCGCCAGTCCTTGAGACCCATTTTATTCAATTTTCTGTCTCTAGGCTATAACAGCAAACACGGTGTCTTCATCTTGGGAAGCAAACATGCTCTAATTGACAGAATGGACTCACTTAGATTTGCAGACCTCATCCCCTCAATTAATACTCATTGGCCTTCAACCAGGTGTTGGGCATGGTTTTTGGTATTAAGATATGATTCTCCTGGGAGCTTGCATTTTAGACTCAAGACAGAAGATAATTTTAGGTAATGATAGCAAATGAGGAAAACAGGATAAAGTTGAAATCTTAAACAAATAGAAAAAAGGATATTGAGTAAAATATACTCATTTCTAATGTAATATGTTGTTTAATGCATTCACGTTGTGTTAATACCTTGATCTTAAAGCTCTGCCAATGAGTTAAAGAACACACATTACCTTTCACCTTTATAGGGTTGTCTGCCTTTCAGCTTTATGGGGTTTTTCTTCTTAAATCTTTTCCTCTCTTGAATATGCCTGCAGTGTTTTAAGATTTTGGATGTCATAAAAAAAAAAAAAGATTTTGGATGTCATATTCTTGCTGGGTTTTCACCTGTTTGTTTTCATTTATGCTACCGTAAAGGCTTTCACGCCTAAGTGTTTATTAATTGAAATAGTCTTTGAATATTTTTTGTGTAATGTTTATGAGTGTGTTTATATATGTTAATATACACATATATGCTGTGTTTATCCATGTGTGTCTATTCATATATACGTACATAGTATCTGAAAATGTTGAGACTAACAAACTATACTTTGATAGGGATCATTTATAAATAGTAATTCATAGCATTTTTTAACAGTCCCCACCCCCGAGAATATAAGATTTAGAGCAAGATTGGGTTAATGTTGAGTGTATATAGGAAATCCTTCGTTATACAAGTCTCCTTAGATGGGGGGTGTTGGAGTCAGAAGTCAGCATGCTTGCCACTAACCCAATTAGGAGAAGCAGAGTTTCTGTTCGTCATAATTTTGTGCTATACAGCATTTTTCAGTGTGTGTAAAAGAGGAGTTAGAGGAGAAATTGTTATGGTTCATAGAAACAATTTTAAAATTGCTTCTAAGAACGCTGTTAGCCTCCTTTGGGTTGCTAATTCCACAGTTTAGGAATTCAGCCAAAAAAAAACAAAACTCATTTGAACACATCATTTTATATACAGTGAGATCCATATATAATTGTTAGAAGAGAGTGAGTGTAAAGAGAGACAATAAAACTATGTTTGTATTGCTACTTTACCTTTCCAAAGCTCTTTGAGAGAATATGTATAATCTTGTAGATGAGGAGTAAACTAATGTGGGTAAACACAAATGTAGCCAAATTAGAAAAATGGCAGATTAGCTAAGAAGTGTGTTATTTCAACCAACATTATTGGAAACTTCTTCATCAGATAGCTCTTAAATTTTACCGAGATTACTAGTATAGGTAAATTTTAAAATTGAATCTATAAAATAGCTCTTGAGATGAGTTTTATCAGTGCTTTATTTAATGAAATAAAAAATACATGGCATATTATAATGCAGGACTTGTGTTTATAAAGCCAACTGTTCTGATAACTTGGTTATGTATTTTTATTTGAACAATAGCAAACCATAGTAGTAATTGAGTGCTAGCAGCTGGAATCATTTGGTTTTAGATGTTTGTTGTTGCTGTTTTTTCTGCTGGTGAATCATGCACAGACCCAACCAGTGTTTTGTTGTCCTACCCAATCGGACTCACATACACTGTTATATTTAAAACAAAATAAAAACAAACACACAGCAACGACAACAGAAATACATACTACAACAATATCGAGTTTCAGATCATTATTCATTTCGTTGTCGAATGCATCGAAGAATTTGTGTGAAGACTCGCTAACACTCAGAATGGGCCCAGCTCGAACAAAAATGTATCTCAGGAGTGCCGCTTACTCCAAGTTTCTATTTTTCCCCCCTGGGTTACACTTTGTGAATGAATTATAAATACTGTCTCCTCTTAACGATGTGAGATAAGCCACTATTAAATATGTAGCTGCATCAGCATGTGTGAACGAGGAGAGCAGGTCCTGCCTCGCAAGGGGACGTTAAGTTTCGATGGGGAAACGTGACCTTTAAGTTCCAGGTCTAGTGGCCCATCAGCCTGGACTGCGGCCAGCGCTCCTGTCTTAACCTTCTGGTCACAGATGAAGGTTCAGTCTCAAAGTAAACTGCAAGGAGACAGAGTAGAATTTCATTACTGTGATGAGCTGGAGCGATAATAGGGCAGACTGGTTTGTGAACCATGTTGCAGTCAGCATCTGGGCAGCCTCCGGGCATGGGTAGGAATGAAAGCATTGACAATGAGGATGAATGAGAAGAGGTTGTAGAATAGTTGAAACTAGCAAAGTATCTTTCTTTTTTAATTATTTTAAAGATACAATTTATTTGAAAGAGAGGGTAAGCAAGAGAGAGAGAGCATGAGAAGGTAGAGGAGGAGAGGCAGAGGGGGAAGCAGGCTCCCTGAGGAGCAGGGAGCCCAGTGAGGGGCTCGATCTGGGGACCCTGAGATCCGGACCTGAGCCGAAGGCAGATGCTTAACCCACTGAGCCACCCAGGAGCCCTGCAGTGTGTCTTTCTATGTTACATGTTAGCTCTGTGAGGTCAAGTTTCTTTCTTCCTTCCTTCCTCTCTCTCTCTCTCTTTCTTTCTTTCTTTCTCCTGGCCACATTTGCTATCTTCCTACCTTTTCACATGTTGTGAGTCTTTGAATGTAAAACCTCATCTGACATTGTCACCACCTGGATCCTAGAGTCAAATACACCAGCATTCAGACCGCTGAACATTTTTTTTTTCTTTTTCCTTTTTTCTGCCATGTCCCCACAACCTGTTTGGGTTTTTCTTCCATGTTCCTGTTTCCTTTAGAATGTTTAGTGATTGCAGCAAAGTAGAGTCCTTGTGGGGATTACTGAAATTATTGATTTAAAAATGAGAAACAGGGGTGCCTGGGTGGCTCAGTGGGTTAAAGCCTCTGCCTTCGGCTCAGGTCATGATCTCAGGGTCCTGGGATCGAGGCCCGCATCGGACTCTCTCAGCGAGGACCCTGCTTCCTATTCTCTCTCTGCCTACTTGTCTGTCTGTCAAATAAATAAGTAAAATCTTTAAAATCTTAAAAAAATAAAAATGAGAAACATTCTGTGTTACAGATTTCAAAGTTATAAGTGGAACTAATATTTTCTCTACTTATATCCTGTATTTTAACCCACATGCATTTGCTCAGGTCTCTCAGCCGGAAGTGTCCTTCTGTCATGTTTGGTTCTTTGTGACTCAGCCCAGATGCAAATTTTTGAATCTCTCTCTCTCTCTCTTTTTTCTTTTCTATAGGGATTATAGGTAA
Source organism: Taxidea taxus jeffersonii (assembly GCA_003697995.1). NCBI lineage: Eukaryota > Metazoa > Chordata > Mammalia > Carnivora > Mustelidae > Taxidea > Taxidea taxus. The sequence continues at coordinate 39,565 of RCUC01101329.1, read as the reverse complement.
GCATAAAGGAGGTTAGTGCACTGTGAAGGTAAATGAAGACAAAAACCATCTGGGGGAAGCAGGCTGCTCCATACAAGGGATGGAAAGTTCCAGAAGGGTAGCAGTTCCCCAAACAGGGTAATGAAGAGGGCGGAACTTTAGCCAAGCGATCTGAGCTTCAATTTGCTCCTAATTTCTCTTTCCTCTAATCGCTATATCTCCTGTGAGAGGTGGGAACAGATTACCTGCAGGCTCTTCTCCCAGCTCTAGAAAAAATATAAATCAACAGTTCATGAATATTTGGTTTCTGTGGGAAGCTGATTCCAGGAATGATTAGCAAGCAGAAAGAGAGGTGATCATTACCTATGATAAGTGAAAACCCTCCCCTAGGAATACTCTAGCGCTAAGATAGAAATAGAGAGAGGAGGCAGCCACGTTGTCAACCAGGTGGGAAACCACGGAGTGATGCCTAGGATAAAGCTGTGCTGAACGAGATAACCACGAGAGCGTGTGAGGGGCATCTCGGAGATGTTTAATGTAAGCATCCCCTACATTCTATCAGAGAATGGGAGAGGATTGTCTGTCACCACCTTCTTAGGTGGAAAGACAGTGGTCTGAAGGATCATGACTCAGTCCTGCCTGAGGTCGTACCGTCAGGTGGTCTACAGAGAGTCCAGAACACCTTCGAAGCAGAGCTGGGGGCAAGCTGAGGTCCATTCCTATCACTGTAGGGAATCCTAACAGGCAGGGGTATGGACGGAGGTGGAAGCAGTAAATGAGATGACTTTCTGAATGCCGTAGGGTCACAAGAGAAGCTGAGGCTCCCGGGGAACTCAGACGGTGAAGAGATGTTTCGGTGTCCCTCCAGCCCCGTGACTTTTTCTCTGCCACTAGGAGACCTGCTTGTAGTGGGTCACCTTAGTCCTAGACCAGAGCAACAGGGAAATTCTTAAAGTTCTGAACGTGGAAAATAATTGGAAATTTTCCAACTGAAGACTTCAAATATTATTTTCTCTGTTCTCACATGAGTTCTTTGCTTATTTTCTCTTTGCTACAGGGAAGAGATAGAACAAGAAAGGAAAGATTCCCTCCCCAGCTCTGTCTGTCCTTAGGCACTGAAGGCACTTGGGGTGATCTGTGACTTGGGCAGAACCATCCTGTTTTATACTGTAGGATAACATAGGTGCACATGGAGAAAAAATGGGAGTAGGAGGAATACAGAGTTGTGCTGCTTAGAACTTCTAATGTTTAGAAATCAAAGAAACTGAAGTCTCAAGTATTTTTCAGACTAAATCCATTTGCTTTCAACTTCCCTCTAAGATTCTTCAGACTTATACTGTTGTAATGCAAATAATTTTTTTCTTATTTCTTGAAATAATCCCGAAGGTTGGGTGCATCGTGAGTGCTTCCAACACTACCTTTTGCGTATAGACTTGAATATTGGGGCTGGGAGGGCCTGGGCAGAACGTGCTCTTTCCTGGGACCCCTCCCCATTTCGTGGCAGGTGAACGTCACCAGCACCCCCACTGGTGCTTCTCTGATTTCTGTTTTTGTCCAGTGGTTCACGTTCAGTATGACTTGTTCTCATGTGGCTTCCTGCATTTTGTTTCTCCTGAAGAAGGTTGTTTATTAACGTTGGCACAGGGTCTTCCTTTGGAATACTGTTCCAGCGGAACAATCTTTCCAGAATTAGTGCAGGGTAGACAAGGCTGCTCAGCGACCTGTGTCCTGTGATGCTGTGCCTGAGGAAGTTAGTTATCGTGGCCTGAAGCATGTACGTGTAGCCTCCACAGTGGCTCATGTGGCTGCGGGCGCACAGTAGGTCTTTGCCTGGGAGAGGTACTGGGGCCACTGAGGGCCAGAGTGGCCCCACGGGGTCCTCTGCTACCGCACCCGACTGTCCTTGGTGCTCGGCAGGCAGTCCTGTCACGTAGAATGGATGGATTTACAGAAACCGCTGCCAACCTTCACATCCCTTCAAAACCCCACTCATCACACCTACGGCAAGGCTCCCCGCTACATTGTAGGGGAAAAGCCTTGTGTTTTACAGAACAAGAACTTCTTCAGCATTTCTCCCTCATAGGCATCGCATCTTCATCTGCACCCATCCTTTGTCCTACTGGCCTCAGAGAAGGATGAGTGGACCACTCTTGTCCCAGGATCAGTCTCCTTATCCCCTTTGAGGGTTGATTTCATCAAAAGACATTCAGATGATTTTCTTCTCAGTCCCTCTTACTGCTTCACTTAGACTAAGAAGCATCATTCTCATTGCTGTCTTAGCCTTGGATCTTGTTTTTGTTTTTGCTTTAATTTCTTCTGTCTTAAAAAATAAAACAAAACAAAAACAAAAACCAAAGCTCTGTTGGTCACACTTGAGAGAGATCCATCTCTCACTAGCTTTTGGAGGTTCAGATGGCCTCTTTGGTGCCCTCTCTCAATTTCCCAGCTCTGCTAGCTTTTCTCATGGCTTCATTGTCAGAGAAGGTTTCTATATATGGCAGAAAATTAAAATCATTTTTTTTAAAAGAAACTTTCAGTTTCGCTGAGCTTCTATTGTTTGTCTGGTTCATGACCTCAGAGAACAAGGGGGAAATTCCTCTGTGGCATCAGCCTTAATCCTCAGAATGATTTCGTGGTCTTGCCTGGCTGAGGTTCCCACCATCACCTCCTGGGTCCCCTCCAAGAAGAATCCCATCGGCCATTCCCAGGGACCTGCCATCACTCAGCCAGGAGCAGCAGGTGAGGCTCCCACCAGAATCACACGCACTGGATGCAGAACAGTTTCCAAAACGAGAACCTGAGCAGCAAAGAACAAAGAAGCTTTAAAAAGACCAAAAGATCGGATGTTCATTGCGTGATCCTACAGAAAGCTCTGACCTTTCCTCTCTCCTCATCAACCTTGGCTCCCCGTTGCCCACAGTACTACAAGCAAAATGCTCCCCCACGCTCCCCGGGGGTTTCCCCGCACCCTGTCAGCGGAGCCCCTCTTCCCTTAAATATTTTGATTTCTGCTTCCTCCTCCAATGCTGCCTAATGCAGTTTTATCTTTGAAAAAAGCATAAGCCATTGTCTTCGTTGTTTTTTTTTTTTTTTTCCTCTTGTTCATTCCATTCCCTTCTTCTGGGCCCAAGTATTCACCTTCACTACTAAACTTAGCATTTTTATTTCATTAAATATTAAATTCTATTGAGATTGTTTCATGAGGAAAAAAAAGTGCCGCCACGTTTCGCTAGTTTGGGTTTGATGGGCATAGAGGGACGTGGGCGCACAGGTGCCCGTTTCCACTTGCTGCTTTGTCTTCTTATCAGTCCTGGCTGCTCTTGATCAATTGTGTTGCTCTTTTGATGTTTTCTAAAGCCTCTTAGAAATGAGGTGCTCGAAATACAACAGCTGATGTTGTGCCATGCTTTCATTTTATAAAGAATGTTCTACCTTCCTGAAGATGAACTCACATTTTGCCAATTTTTTTTTTTCCTTCACATCTTCAACTCTTTTAATAACAAGTCATTATGTGCAAGCAGACGGTGGGGTAATTACTTCCTTTCTCCCTCCAACTCAATCAGTGCTGTAATTTTTCCATGTGTTCTTAAAGTTAGGAGGTTTATTAAGGGTACCTGCTAGTTACTGAGCAGAACCAATGCTGGTTTGTCTTTCCAGTGAGTTATTTCAAATAGACGTCAGAATTCCAGTCTGGATGATCTCATCATAGTTATTTCTGTCCATCCTAAATAAGATAATTGAAAAGAATGTCATACTTTCCTGTTTGTTTTGCCCTCCTTTTCCTCCTCCTCCTTCCCCTTCTTCTCTTCCTTCTTCTCTCCTTCACTTTTTACAAGAACCTTGTTTGTTTCTGACTGTATTCCTAAACAGCCCTCCTTTTGTCTACATAGCTTGAAGCCTTCATTAGAGTAATTGACTTCTACATGGAATTTAGATATGACCCGAGTATTTTAACCCAGACTTTGCTTTGATTTGCCAGTAGGACCAGTGAGCTATTCAGTACTCATCAGAGCCTCAGTTTCATTATCTGTGAAGCAGGGATGCTCATAACTGGGCCTTTGCCTGGATACATTGCAAAACTTGTTATGAAAATTCATTAAAGTGTCTGACGGGGTCCTCTGCTGGAAGCTGCTACTACTCTGTGGGTTTTGCAGAGGATCTCAATAAATCTGCAGTTACCTAACGGAGTGCTGTTTAGAGAGGAAGCCTGATTCTCTGAGAGTCGGTGCAATGTGATTCATAAATGCTTCCAGTTCTGGGTCCTCTCTCTCCTGGGGTCCAGTGCAGCCTTAGAAAGACGGGTTGCCCTGTTCTCCCTGCACCCCTCCTTGCGCTCTTGTCCCTGAAGCTGTGGCTAGTTCCTTTCTTGAAGTCAATTCCGTTACAACAAACTTTTCCAATTAGTTTTCAGTCCATTTCAACTTCACTGTTATCTTTCCAAACTGTTCACTTTCTTGTCAAAAATGTAATTATCCATCCGGGTCTCGGACAGTATTTTTGGCTTTCCATTATGTCTGTGCTCCCACCGGTGTGCTCAGAACATGAAGTCATTTCATTGTTTCCTCCACGTACAATGTCCTTTGGAGTCAAAATGACGGATCTGAATTTTATGCTTTTCCTTTTTCTATAGCATGCCGGCTTGAATTATTTTCTTTTGTTCAAGGATATAATCCCTCAGTTGCCATTCCTGGTGTTCTCTTTGTCTTTCCTCAAACTTGTATCCGTTCCTATTTACACTGCTTTCTTCTTCCTCTCGCAGATCTTATTAAAATAAATCAGAATCCCTCACTTGCGACCTGGCCTTGTTTCTCTTATCCTCACCATTTACAATGTATCTCTGCCTAGACTACAGCGACTGTCTCCCAACTGAGATCCTTTCTCCCTGGGCTTTCTCTTGAATGGTCTGGGGTGCACAGATTCATCACTCTCACATTCATGAGGTCTCTGCTCCGAAATCCAGCTGCGTAATGAAAAAGCTGGGAGCTTCACTGCCGCCGAGGCTGGTCTGGACCAGTTCTGGTCACATCTCTTGTGACTTCACTGCGTGTTGCCTAGAACTAGCTCTGAAGTGGATGCCTCCCATCGACCTGGCAGGGTTCTGGTGAAAGTTAAACGAGATGCTGCTTTATGGAGGCACATAGGACTATCTCCAGAAGATGACAGGCACTCAGCACATTTTAGCCCCCATACTTCAGGACCATTAAAAAATTACATTTTCATCCACCAGTGAGACCCAGATAATATGTCCAGACTATGTGAAATGTGGATTTCTTCTCCATGATTCTGGTGTGCTAGAGGGCCTCAAAGTATTATGACGCAGCCTTTGGTTTTGATTGTAATCGATTGATGGGTCTTGCAAGTATCTCAATTTATACTTTCCCCCTCTTTTTTTTTATTGTTCAATTTATTTGTGAAGAAAGAGGGTCAGTTGTCTTGTACAGGCTGGCACACTATGCATTTTGCTGAATACGCCCCACTGGTGTTTAGGAAAATTGCTGTCAGTCGGTACGTGGATACCGAGGCTCAGTCAGACCCGAGTGTGTTTTCTCAGCAAGATGACTGTCCCCCGGGCTGTGCCTCCCCAACAAGAGACACCATCATGAGGCGGGGGCTAGATCTCGTCACTGAATAAGGACTGCAGAGGGAACATTCTAACGGAACTCCTTTTTCACTGATGAGATGGTGCGTCTGTGAGGAGAAGTATGCTGCCGGGTTATCCGGTGGTGACGTTCATACTGTGGCAGGCTAGGAATCAATGCTTGCCCTTGTGATTACCCCCATCCTCGCCCGGGGCACCCTTGACATTTGGGCTCAATGCCTCCCTCTGGGCAGCGGGACAAGGGGGTCTGTCCTGTGCAAGTGTCGTCCCTGGCCTCAGACCGCCAGAGAGCAGTGGCACCCCTCCCCGGACTTCTCAATCCCCGCAGTGTCTTCTGACACCCCCCGAGCCCTGGGCTGGGGCAGAATCTCCCCTAACTGGAAACTCGTGCTCCAAATGCAGTTCGTGTTCTTGTTGTATTATTAGGAGCTCATGGAGTTAAACATATCTTTTCAGTCTATAGAACCTACTGTCCTTCTTGATGCTGAATTGTGCCACCTTTGCCTTTTGGCACCTTCCCACGCCGGCGTCTCGCCATCCAGCAGAGCAAGTACCCCAATACTGTCCACACAGCAGGCCTGAGCCGCTCATTCACCCAAGAGAGCTTGTGCGTCCTCCATGGAAAATGATACCAAAGGATATAATCTGAGCATTTGTAATGTTTGTTGCTTCTTGAACTTCTTTCTGGGCTCTTTCACGAGGGAGGGAGTGTGTGCGTTTGAATGTGTGTAAATATGTCGGGCTTGCGTGTGTTTCTCTGTGTGGGTGTGAGCACACATGTGCATGTGGATGTGTGTGTGTTTGTGCATTTCTGTATTTGTGCATGTGTGTTTGTGTAAACATAGCTGCATGTGAACTCAATCATCCAAGTAAAACTTGTTTGAAAAATAATAGAACCCCATAGCAATTCTTTACTAAGTCACACCTGGAAACTAAATATTCACACTTTCCCAAATTCTACCTCTATACCTTTTCTGTTTTGTACATTCTACTAAATTCTATTCCATTCTTAAGCGTATGAAAACCCTGCTTGAGTTTCGAAGCAACAATCAGTTACATGCACCTAACGGCCACTACCGGCAGCTTTGGCAAGATAATCTTTTGTGTTTGTTTGTTTTCCTTTTTCCGGTTATTAGAAAGGGAATACATTAATGTTATCCATAAAATTTAATTACTATAACATTATATTTGAAGAACATAATCTGTTCTTTCGTTTGAGTATCAGCTGCTGCTACCCAGCTTTTTGTTTGGTGTATTTCCTCTTCCTGGACTCTTTGAAGCTGCTAGGGATGATCTTGTTTTCCATTGTCCCATCAGAATAAGCATTTGTTAGCCTTCTTTACAAATTATACAGCCTATCTAATTCAGCCTGGGAATAGTCAGAACTGTATACAGTGTCAGAGTGCGTTTTATATGAAAGCAAACTGCACCTCATAGATGAAATTTCCTGCGTTGAAACCAGTAATAAGGGGATGGGCTTGACACACGGAGAGCTGTTCCACCATCCAGGATGCATATCTTATATTCTGTAAATGATGGTATTAAACAAAGATACATCAAATCAAGTGAGCAACAGATAGGATTTTTATGAGTTTCCTCCTTGAACAATATTACGATAAATTCATGCAATAGCATTTGATTTTTTTCCCTCCCTACCAGGAGGATCAAGCAAAGAAAATGAGTTTGCCCTTCAGTCTTTGAAGCTTTTTGATGCATGACAACCATAGTCTGGTGATAAGAATTAAGCTCCACGCTTTAAATGAGCAATAAGTCAGTTTTTCAAGCTGTCTCCTTCCCTGTTCCTGTCTGCATTTTTTCATCTCTTTTTTAGCCATGCTATTATTTCATATTTTTTCACATTAATTTTTAAGAAGCAATACATAAAGAAGATAATAAAATAATGATTGACATAACCTTAGATTTTCCATCTATAATAATCCCTTAATCATATTAGCATATTGGAAAAGTTTCGTAGCCACTGACATTTCCTTCGAGAAGAAAAGGAAACGCCTTTTAGACTTATTCTTAAAAATGCTGTCAATATATTGAAAACAAATCTTTTGTCCAGAAATCTCTTCTAGGGTGTCATGTGCATAAGAGTATATGAAGGATTACACTTTTGTTGCTTTGAAAATGCATAATAATCATGTTGCTGGAGGGTTTATTTTCGGTAATACATAGAAGATATAGAGAGGTAAGAAAAGGACATGAAAGACACAAAGCTAACACCACTCAATAGATTTAATTTAAATTGTTGATTTCATTAATAGGCATGAAGTATGTATTTTGTACCAGGGACTGTGGTCAGGTCTGCAGACAGAGAAGCTAAAATGCAGAAAGGACCAGGACTCCCAGATTTTACGTTTTCTCCGGGAATAGGGGTGCCTGCCACATTCCAATCAGGAAGGCAGAATCCTCGCCGCAGCTCTGACCAGAACCAAACTTTGTGTCAGGTTCTGGCATAAATGCAAGTTTTCCTCTCTGGCTTGTTAATGATAATGTATTATTTTTTCTGCTATAACTAATAACAATGCATGCCATGTCTTGTTTCTTTTAAGGCATGGATTTTCTTCACATTCGTGTTTTAACGTCTCTAATTTGAGATGATCTTACAGTCATTAAAAAGAAGACCTCATGCTACATTTTAAAATTGTCTTTTTCAGTGTTGCATGAAATAATGATATATCTTATAATTGATGGTATCTGAGACTTGATGTCCTTCCAGGTAGTGAGAAGTACATTGGAGAAAAATGTAGGGGTGTGGGAAAAGGGTTGGAGACTGAGGAGAGTTTCAGGTGTTTGAGATGTCGTCCGCAGAGCTTGCATCTCTGTGGAGAGAAGGGCAGGGTGACATGGGGGTCAAAGCCCTGTCGCTGTCACGGGACCGTCCCTGCAAGAAGCACCAGCAAGTGCAACATCGCAAAGTGGGATTGTGCCGTACAATAGGTCTGCTGAACGACAAGATTGTGGTTGGCTGTGGGGGAGAGTCTGGGGCGTGAGCTCTCTGGAGTTAGGCAGGAGCAAGATCATGCAGGATCAACACATCAGCATTGTGTCTGCTGCTATGGGAAGCCACTGCAGTCGTGTGTGGGACAGTGGCCTGATCCGACACACATTCGTCAAGGAATGGCGGTGTGTGAAGTGTAGACTGCGGGGATGGGGGCGAGACTAAGGTAAAGGCAGGAAGCTGGACAGATGGCCAGGTGTTGGGTACCATCCAGGTGACAGGTGCTTGGGAAGGAGCAACGTAGGAAGGATCTCCTAGATTTGAATGCAGGTAGCAGGTAGAGCTGACATGAAATGTGGGCAGGGATTGTCCAGGCGATGGAGTGGATGATGGGGGCTTCAGGTGACTGGGCTGAAGGGATGAGGGAGACAGTGGTGGTCTGAGGGCATGATGCTCTCTAGGCAGATGTCTACAGCTTGGTGGTGCCCGTGGGCATGCAGTTAGAAGCAACCCCAGGAGCGGCAGCTCACTGGACAGAGGAGCTGTCCCAGAAGCCTTGGTTGGCCACTGCACCTGCTTCCCCTCATTCCCTGAGCTCTGTGCTCCGAGCACGGGATGCAGCAGTGGGCCCCTCACCTCTGGCTCTTCACTGGGTCTCGGCGGTGGGGAATGACAGAGGAGGCCGGGGAGTCAGAGCGGAGTGGGGCGGGGTGTTCATCGCTGGGCCCCTTTCTAGTGGGATGCCCCATTATGGCTTCTCCTAGATGGTCCTTCCTCTCCAGTAACGGCCCCCTCACCCTGGAACTGTCATGCTGGGGTGACCCTCCGCGGCTAACCCCAGGGCACAGTCCTGACTTGTCCCTGTCGCTCACTCAAATCCAGCCACAGGTGCACCCAACAGCCCCTCTAGTCACCCAACCTCCACTCATCACTTTGAGTGTGGCTTCCTTCCAGCACTCTGCCTGGTCGATGTGTAGGTGAGAAGGTCAAGGACCCTCGGGTCCAGGCACATAGAAGATGGGAGTAGACTTGTCGGCAGAGCTGAGTCAGCAGCGAGATGCGAGGGGCTGAGGATGAGGGGGTGAGGGGAAAAGGTAGAGAGAGTCCGGATCAAACAACCAGGTTGAGAGTTAACATGAGGAAGGAGTATTGTGTTCTCCATCTTGTAGGTTAGGGAAGCGATACAATCCAATTGATGTTCCCCACTTAGAAGGACATCATTGTACTTCATATGGGAGAAACATTTTGAAATATCTGGATGGAAACACTGTGAACTCACCTGTTAACTCTCAGGGAATACTATTTTCTTTAATATAGCCTTATGTGGAATAAGCAATATTGAAGCAGCTAGATGTCTTTATACTCGCTTTGAAGAAATTAAACACAAAAATCAGAAAATCAGCTTGATATTTAGTTTTGCCATTAAGTAGATGAACATCAACTACTAATTAGATAAATTTTGCGTTAGGGATTATATTGACCTGAAAATGAAATGAAGTCCTTAAAAAAATTTGTTTAATCATTTCCTACAGATGTAACCTTCTGAAGGGCAGTAGTGTGGGTAGGAAAGAATCAGGAACACTTTCTGGGCCCCATTTGTCTATCACTTTAGCTCCGGGAAATTGCAAGGCCTTCTTACGTACATCTGCAGTAGCTGTGCAAGCCCTAGGCTGCTGTTCAGACCCCAGATCCTGTAATCAGCATTCTCCCAGGGTATGCCAGGAATGGCTTGCGGGTTCTTTCAGTTCATGGGAAAGCAGAGGAACGTCTTGCCTAAAAAGGGAGTATTTAGATTCCAGATGGAATGTTTCACCTGGGAACCATCTGAAATGGTGAGGAGCTGGTCACCCCGTCCACAGGGGATCCTCGCCTGTGGTGGACCCAGAAGGCAGAGTGTGAAGGAATCCTCTGCCCAGCAGGGACCACCTGAACCATCCCCACAAGTCCAGCTGTGTGTCCGCCCTGAAACAGGACAGTGAAGAGTCTGCTCTAGTCTCCTTTCAGTGGGGATTTTTTTTAAAAGATTGCATTTATTTATTTGACAGAGAGACAGCAATAGAGAGAACACAAGCTAGGTCAGTGGAAGAGGGAGAAGCAGGCTCCCCACTGAACAGGGAGCGTGATGCGGGGCTTGATGCCAGGACCCTGGGATCATGACCTGACTGAAGGCAGATGCTTAATGACTGAGCCAACAGGTGCCCCTCCGTGGGGAAAATAAAAGCCATTGCAAACCTGAATCTGGCTTCAGAACTGGAAAAAAGAAAAAGACAGAAAAGAAAAGAGGAAAGAAAATGAAGGAGGCAGACATTCTACAGAATGTTTTCTACAGAAAGAAAAGCACCTTACGGACCGTGGGGGCTAACTAGCTTTCTTGTAGGCTGTTGCGGCAAGCGCTGCCCTCATCCCTATTAGCCTGTGGCCCCGCGCTCGGCTTTATAAGAGAATAATTTGGACTGCTCAACAAAAGAGGTCTCCCAAAGTACACAGACAAATAGTGCTAATTATATAAGCCAGAGATCTTGAGAAAAGAAGCCAGAAGCAAGCCGCCCACACCACACGCCACCACCACAAACAAAGAAGAAAATGTCAATTTAGGAACAAAGGGGAAATTAAGAAAGCATGTTGTTTACTTAATTCCCAACTTGAAAAGCAAAAGGAATTCTGATAGGAAACAGTTGTAGGAAAGATGTTGTGCCATGAAAAGCCCTGCTAAGGAAATAAAAATAAAGCGGAAAGATCAGAACACTTGGAAATAAAGAATATTTTTAGAAACTTAAAACTACATCTTTATGTCATGAGCTAGAGATCCATAAGTGTCATTTTTAATTTCTTTGTTTCTTTAAAACATCTTTTAAAGTTTTATCACAGTGTAACTTTCTAACCTAAACTATGGATGAAATGTATTTCTTAGATTATCATTTAAAAAACAACTAGGTTACTAGTAGGTCATTTTTCAGTAAACTTCTTTTTTTCAGGAATTCATCCCAACGTCTTATAATGCATGTCATTGTACTGTATGCTTTTGGAATAGACTGAGAGTAACACATTTGTCCAATAACGTAGGTTCTTCCTTGATTAAATGGACGTGCTCTGTGTCCGTGTGTGTGTTTAGTTAATGAACCAACGTACCCAGTGTGTAAAAGCAAATCCAGTTCACATGCACAGTGCAGGATATGATTAAGCTTCTATGTTGAAAGTTATTTTTAACTTTCATTAATAAGAAGTAACGAGTCTTTCTCAAGGTTCCCATTTGTATATTTATGCCAAAGGACATGGCTATAATTCTCTGGAAAAGCTACATATAAATTTATTTGCTTGGCAATACATAGGAATAATCACTTTACATGGGTGTCCCTTTGACCTTCTACATTTTGTTTGCATCCATTCTCCATCCCAAATATTTTATTTAAATATGTATTTCTTTGAACAGCATTGCATTATTTTACAATCATATCCAACTCTCTCCCTCCCGATGCCTCCTCACTGACATAATATCTGTAATACAAAGGGATGAGAGCGGTACCAAAGAATCTATCAAGTCAGTGTTCTGGTGATTCATTGATTGATAACTACCAGTTGGGTGCTGAAACTCTTTCTTAGACCATATCTTTGTTATAATTTTTAGAATAGGTGACTACAAGAATTAAACAGATGGAATAGAATTCACCTAAAAAGCTTTGATATAATCACATTAAAGTCGCTGACATTGTTAAGCATCTGTTTTGTCTATCTACATATGGAAAATGATTACAGAGGGGCTGTGTCATTGCGGTAAATGACAGACCACTCCAACCACAGCCAGTATCTGACCTTTCACTGTGCGAGTGCCCATCACGAGGCTGCTAGAAACGCCAGTTACATGCTCTGAAAAATTAATTTTTCCTGCAGTACAGATAAATAGGAAGAAACTTAAAAAATCATGGAACAAATTATCATTGGGGACAGAAGATTAAAGTGAGTGGTGCAAAGTGTTTTATCTTAAGTTTGGCAAGACTTTGGGTAATCTTATGCCTGAATATTCAACCTGAGTACAAAGGCAGATCAGTAAGCAAGTTTGGTTAGATGTTCATTGGCGAAAAAGAAGTAAGTCAAAAATAGGAGAAAGTGGACGTGGACTCTAATTTTGGCTCTGGTGGGGGCACTGTGGGGGCATGCCCTACTGCAGAAACACGGGGTGGGGTGGGGTGTGGGGAGAGGAGGCAGCGTGAAGATAGGTTTAAAAGATTTTTAAAGTGAGATCCTGACTAACAGATAAAGACAGACCTGATATGCTGATAAAATCAACATATACACAGACTGGGAGAGAAAGGGGCATATTTAGGAAACAGACTGTTGGGATGTCAGGTCGGGGACAGTTCTGAGTGTCCAGGTGCCTGCATTTCTGAAGGACGAAGGAAGGGAATGGGTCGCCAGCCAGACTGGCAACAGCCCAGATATCACATCAGTAAACAGCCAGGGAAGTGGAGGGACGCTGATTTTCCACTGTGTGCCGGGGGACTAGGAGCTCTCTGGCGCATCTCCATTCTGTGGAGAGAGCCTTTGGGCAGCTAGTGACAGCCTCCATGTCTGGATGCTGTGTCCTGTGTCAGAAGGTCTGGAAGCCTACAGACTGTCTCCCGGGGTCCCTTACGGCAGGATTCCTGTTCTCTCTAAGGAACTAAAAACAGAGGGTTGAGAGTTCTGATAAGAGAGTCAGAAAATCCTGGATTTAAGCTTTATCTTCACCATTTACGACCTGAACATCAGTTCAGGGTTGAGAGTATCACTTTAGTTTCATTTCCTTTTCTGTAAAATGAGGTAAACGACAGAACCTGTCTTTTACTTACAAATGAGTCCTGAAGTGTTAACAAGGTGCAGCAAAGAAACTGCACCTTGGATAAACAGTATGCATTTGATAAATATTAATGCAGAATATTAATTTGGTACCTACCGTGTGCCCGGCACTGTGCTCAGCACGAAAGGACAAAAAAAAAAAAAAAAAAAAAAAAAAAAAAAGGAAAGAAAGGAGGGCGCCTGGGTGGCTCAGTCAGTTAAGCCTCTGACTCTTGATTTCAACAGCTCACGTCATGATCTCAGGGTCGTGACACTGAGCCAAGGGCCAGACTCTGCCCTGCAGATGGAGCCTGCCTGAGAGGCTCTCTACCCTAGGCCCCTCTTTCTCTCTCCCTCTAGCCAAAAAAGAAAAAAAGAAAGAAAACGAAAAGAAAGCAGACACAACCCTTGTTGTCATGGAGCTTTTAAACAAATTTCAAGGCAGTGTAACATACAGTAAGTGATTTACGTGGTTCTTAGCACACAGTAAGTGGTTGCTCAATATCATTTTTTATCATTAATACTGGCAATAATAGTCTAACAACATTATACTTAATGCAGTATCCCTTCATATCACTAAAGAAAGTGAGAAATATGCATACAGGTATATGTGTGTATAAGCATACATAAATGTTACATAAGGGCTTAGTCGGTTAAACATCCGACTCTTGATTTCAGCTCAGGTCATAGGCTCACCGTCATGAGACCGAGCCTCATGTCAGATTCCGCACTGAGCATCTGCTTAAGAGTCTCTCTCTCCTTCTCCCTCTGCCCCTTTCCCTGCTCATGTTCTCTCCCACCCCCCAAAAAAGTTTGTGTGTGTATATATGTCTACTTATATATTTGTATGCATATATATGTATTTGTGTATATATATATATATATATTTAGCAATTGTGTTTTAGTTTAGATGTCCCCTCTACAATAATATATATAATATGTATATATATATTTATATATATTTTATATATATTTACATAATATATAATATATTATATATAAATATATATTTATATTTACATATATTATATATAAATATATATTTACATATATATATTATATTTACATATATATATGTAAAACTTTTTAATAACGTATGAAATTGTCTTCCAAACTGGTCATAGCCTTTTACATTGCCACAAGCAGTTTAAGGGAGTTTCAGTTTCTCTATTTTTGGCCAATATTTGGCTTGGTCAGTCTTTAAACTTCAGCCTTTCTAGGAGGCATGCATGAAAATCTCATTTTCCCCATCATCTAAGTTTGAATCCTCTCTTTGGGAACATGGTCTCATTGTACACATTTAGGAGTGAAGACGCCCTGTGCTATTTGCTTTATGGTGCTTCTCCAAAGGGCTGCTTCTGTCAAGGTCTTTGCTGCAGTGTGAGCACTTGCAGCAGTTCCAGAAGCTTCTCTGGAAGCCCTGAGCACTGGAGAACGCATCAGAAACTCTTCCGGATGAAGAGCAGCTTAGGTCTTCGTCTGCCTTCAGTGATCAGTGCACAGTCACAGCGCATGGTTTGAACATGACGTTTAGACCCTCAGCGGTCTCATGGAGATTCTCTGGGGCTTTTAGGACATATATGTTGCATTTTTTAAAATCTAGTTAATGTCAAATCTCAGGCATTGGGAGGATAATGCCTATCTTCTTATGAAATGCGGAGAGAAGCAACGGTAGACTCTATCAGCAGGTAACGTGATTTGATAAAATCTCTAGGTTCTTGATGGAATGAAAGCTTGATTTTGCTTCTAGATCTTAAAACTCCTTCACCTTATTACTCCCGATCTCCCCAAGGCGTTTGCTGGTTGCACGATTTACCAGATCAGCTCATCAACAGGAGCTAACATCACGCTCTGACAGCAGTCGGTCCTCCGTTTGTGGCAGTGTGTCCCCTGAGAGGGTTTTGAAAGGAGCTCTTGTATCCTTTCTGAATTTGATTAAAATGGCTTCTCCGTAGTCAGAGCACACTAAATACTACCTTTGCATGTCCATGGAATTTGGAGAAAACGTTACAAAGGAAATTTTAGGAAGATCGGTATTTTTCCAGGACTGTGTTATAGATACGAGATTTGCAGAGTATCGCCCAATGCGTTGTTTCCCACCCAATAGGTCTGAAACATGAATATTTTCTCAGACCTAGTATTGATGGCAAAAGAGTCTCATGGATTGTGAAGTAATCTCCATATTCAAGAGTCAGTTCGTTCTAAGTAATTTCTTTCTCCTTCATCTTTATTAAACATTTTCACCATTTGACTACAGAAAGTCTTCATTTGAGTCTTTCAGAAATATACCTGTAGGAGTTGCTGAATAGATACATATCATTGGCGCTACTTAATTTTTATGATTACTTCTAGTTAATTAATAAGAGGGGGAGTAGAATCCTCTACTTGTTTAGGAACTTTGACTTTTAAAAAATAGGGACGATTTCTGCCTTCGTTTTCTAGTCTTCAGCCTGACGCTCCCCATTTTATTTGAGGCATTTTATGGTTTGGAATGAAGTCGGCAGCCTTAGTACCGCAAAGCACAATAAAACCTGAACATTTTTTGTTGTTCTTACCTGGTGTTTTACAAGGCAGTGCAGCTACACTCAGTACATTAACTGTGACTATCACGGGTTACCTGATGCCTGGCCCCTCTCCATGCAGATTGCAAAGCTCGGTGTAGACACTGGAGGTAGTAGTTTCTAATATTAAAAATAATACAAGTTGACATAATAAAATCAATGTATTATTGCAACATGCCATCGTTCCGTCCGGTTCCTTATGAGGAAAAACTGCTTCAAGGACACTGAAGGACAGGTCGTGATTTCTGGGAAGATCTTACTTTCCATTCGTTGATTTGGAATGTGATAGTCCTAATTAAAAAAAAAAAAAAGAGGTAGACATCAAGGGATGTGCTCATGTATCTGTGAATTTGATGCGAACCCCATGATGTATGTTCTACAGAACAGAGTCGCATCTGGGATTGAAGTCAGTAGTCGGGCATTTAAGTGGTGGGATGGGATTCCCGGGAGCCCTGTGAACCTCCCGGGGAGTGTAAGCCTGAGTCTCCGGGAGGCGTCAGCTTTCTCAGAAGCAGCAAACCCCAGCTCTTATATTTGCTGCTTTTTAAGGGAAACTTGGGGAGATAGGGAAATATAAATTTGGAAAATGTTATAAAATATCCATTTCAGGCAATAACCTGCTTTGCTTTCTCACACTGTCACAAACTGCCAACGGTATTTTCAGGGCTGTGCGGGGCCTTTCTTTGCTGTCCCTCATCCTACAAAGCTCTGTGTTTTGCTTCAGAGGGACACAGTCCTGATCGCGGTAAAATTCCTTTTGTCCTCGTGACCAACACGGTGCAGATTTCATCCCTCGGCTGCGTATGACTCGGGCTGCTCCCATCTGCGCGGCTCACCTCTGGCCCGTGCAGCCTTGACAGGTCACAGGGGTCTGCCCTCATCATCCCAGGCACACACAGGAATGCACTGTGGTCCTACTGTGGGTACATGTGCCGTCCTTTGGGCGGGAAGAGAACACTTGAGCCCAGCCAAGCTTTGATCATGTTTTTATGGAGGGCAGAAGCCACCAAATAACAAGAACGGCAGAGAAAATGGGAGCTCTCTGTGCCCCTGCCACTGGGACAGCGGATTTCCAATTCCATTGTTTCTGCAGGAGATGTTTACCCCTAGGCGGTTCCCACCCCGGGTCCCACAGTGCCCTGTCGGCTCTGCCCGGGTTCACGGCATCTCACACCTTCTTTTATGTTCCTGTTATCTGAATGGCAAGTGACATTTTAAAATCTATATATATTTTCTATTTCTGAATAATCTGAACCATTCCATCCTGATAAGAATGGCAAAGATGCCATTTTATAGCATAAGAACACACATTTTTTTATATCAGTGAGTAAGAAAATTATGCATCCAAGTTATGATATCCCAGTGACATTTTAGGGGTCATCTTGATTGCTTTGTAGGTATTGTTATGTGAACTACAATAAGGACCCCTGAAGAATCTTTTAATTTCTTTTCCCTCCCTCCTTATGCCATCGTTAAGGGACACATATTCATATACGAACGTGAATGGGTACACAAACTAGGTGTGTAACTTTGTAATAGGTTTTGCTTGATACGCTCCCAGGGAAGGCAAAATTTGGGCCGTTTCCCAAATTTGTCATCACAGCAAAGTGCATTTTTCATAAATAGAATACACTTGGTGGCATCTGGCTTTATCAAACAAATACAGTAAACTTTATTTAAATTACAGTGTGTTTACACTTTGCCCTCCCATGCGAATTCACTTCCTGTACTGATAAGTGCAAGTCCCTATTGGTAGTTGAAGAATGAGTACATAAAACAAACTATGTTAAGAAGAGATGAGTTGTAAAATATTTGCTCTAAAAGACCATTGGACATTTCCCTTGCAATTCAGGGTCTCTTCTGATTCCTTACAAATTTTAGGATTGTTTGCTCCAGCTCTTTGAAAAATGCCAGTGGAATTTTGATCGGAATGGCATTGAAAGTGTAGATTGCTCTAGGCAGCATAGACATTTTAACAATGTTTATTCTTCCGATGCATGAGCATGGAATGGTCTTCCATCTTTTTCTGTCTTCTTCAATTTCTTTCATGAGTGTTCTATAGTTCCTTGAGTACAGGACCTTTACCTCCTTGGTTAGGTTTATTCCCAGGTATCTTATCATTCTTGGTGCTATAGTAAATGGAATCAATTCTCTAATTTCCCTTTCTGTATTTTCACTGTTAGTGTATAAGAAAGCAACTGATTTCTGTGCATTGATGTTGTATCCTGCCACAGGGTGGAGTCTTTTGGGTTTTCCATATAGAGTATCATGTCACCTATGAAGAGAGAGAGTTTGATTTCTTCTTTGCCAATTTGAATGCCTTTTATTTCTCTTTGTTGTCTGACTGCTGTTGCTAGGACTTCTAATACTATGTTGAACAAGAGTGGTGAGAGTGGGCATTCTTGTCGTGTTCCTGATCTCAAAGGGAAGTCAGCTTTTCCCCATTGAGAATGATACTCTGTGGGGTTTTCTTGGATGGATTTTATGAAGTTGAGGAATGTTCCCTCTCTCCCTATACTTTGAAGGGCATCACGTTGCCCGATTTCAAGCTTTACTACGAAGCTGTGATCACCAAGACACCATAGTACTGGCACAAAAACAGACACATAGACCAGTAGAACAGAGTAGAGAGCTCAGATATGGACCCTCAACTTTATGGTCAACTAATCTTCGATGAAGCAGGAAAAAATATACAGTGGAAAAAAGACAGTCTCTTAAGTAAATGGTGCTAGGAAAATTGGACAGCTGTGTATAGAAGAATAAAACTCGACCATTCTTTTACACAATACGCAAAGATAAACTCAAAATGGATAAAAGATCTCAATGTGAGGCAGGAATCCATCAAAATCCTAGAGGAGAACATAGGCAGTAACCTCTTTGACATCAGCCACAGCAACTTCTTTCAAAATATGTCTCCAAAGGCAAAGGAAACAAAAGCGAACATGAACTTTTGGGACTTCATCAAGATCAAAAGCTTCTGTAAAGCAAAGGAAATAGTCAACAAAACAAAGAGGCAACCCATGGAATGGGAGAAGATATTCACAAATGATAGTACAGACAAAGGGATGATATCCAGAATCTATAAAGAACTCCTCAAACTCAACACACACAAAACACATAATCATGTCAAAAAATGGGCAGAAGACATGAACAGACACTTCTCCAATGAAGCCATACAAATGGCTATCAGACACATGAAAAAATGTTCATCATCACTAGCCATCAGGGAGATTCAAATCAAAACCACATTGAGATACCACCTTACACCAGTTGGAATGGCCAAAATTAGCAAGACAGGAAACAACAAGTGTTGGACGAGATGTGGAGAAAGGGAACCCTCTTACACTGTTGGTGGGAATGCAAGTTGCTGCAACCACTTTGGAAAACAGTGTGGAGATTCCTAATAAATTAAAAATAGAACTTCCCTATGACCTTGCAAGTGCACTGCTGGGTATTTACCCCAAAGATACTGATGTAGTGAAAAGAAGGGCTACCTGTACCCCAATGTTCATAGCAGCAGTGGCCACAGTCGCCAAACTGTGAAAAGAACCAAGATGCCCTTCAATGGATGAATGGATAAAGAAGATATGGTCCATATGTACAATGGAGTGTTATGCCTCCATCAGAACGGATGAATAGCCAATTTTTGTATCAACATGGATGAGACTGGAAGAGATTATCCTGAGTGAAATAAGTCAAGCAGAGAGAGTCAATTATCATATAGTTTCACTTACTTGTGGAACATAAGGAATAACACGGAGGACATGGGGAGATACAGAGGAGAAGGGAGTTGTGGGAAATTGGAGAGGGAGACAAACCATGAGAGACTGTGGACTCTCAGGAAGTGGTGAGGGTTTTGTAGAGGAGAGGGTTAGAAGGTTGGGTGAGTCTGGTGGTAGGTATTGTGGGGCACGTATTGCGTGGAGCACTGGGTGTGATGCATAAACAATGAATTCTGGAACACTGAAAATAAAGTAAAAAAATAAATAAAAAATTTAAAAAATATATGTCAAATGAAAAATTAACATATTAACTAGCAATTAGAGAACTAGATATTTATCCAAGGTGGATAAAATATATGTCTATGAAAAACAAAACAAAACATTGGAGAGTCTGCTTTTTTCACCAACAAGTAGAATTGGTAGCATGGATAGTTCTCCTGATTTGGTACATATCCCAAATAGTTAAGTAACTCAGGTGTTTGTTTTTGTACATGCCTGAATTAATTGTTTTAGACAAAAGGGCTGGTTGTCATGGGACTAGGGAAGATGATGTCCATTATCCCAGTGGTGAGGACTAACAAGGAGTGTGGGCAGAGCAGGTCCAACTTACATGGCTCAGCCATTTCACTCCTAAAAGGTCTCCTAAGGGAAATGAAAGCACATGTCCACACAACATCTTGCATGTTCCTAATGCTGTATTCATCATAGGTGAAAAGAGTTCAAACTGAAAACAACTCAAATGTCCATCTACTGGTAATCAGATGAATAAATGGTAGCATATCCAGACAGTGGGGTACTATTAAGCTGTAAGGCAGTAATAGGTACCAATATACATTACCTGGCTGAACCTCAAGATTATTATACTAAGCAAAAGAAATCAGACCCAAAAATGTAGGTACTATAAGATTCCCTTTCTATGAAATTCTCTAGTAGAGAAAACCATGAGGAGAAAAATAGCATTACTTGTTCCCAAGAGCCAGGGAATGAGATGGTGCTGGAGAGAACAGAGCACAAGGAAACTCTTGGGGGGACAGGAAGGTTCTATGGCATGATGCCATCAGTGAGTATACTGCTATCTACTCCTGTCAAATTCATCAAATTAAATAAAAACTCATCAAACTACTCATTTGTATATGATGAATCTTATTTACCTAATTTATTCCTCAAGTAAGTTGATGTAAAAAAAAGTCAGTTGCTGGACTGGAATGCATAATAATGAATGACCAGATAGTAATTTCTTCTATTTTATTTTTTCCATAGCGTCTACAAATAGCATAGGTGAGAATATATAAAAAACATAAGAATTAAGGAAATGTAGCAAACATAGACTTCAAAGTTTTAATTATTTTCCAACTACGTTCTCAAACAACAAGTGCTGATCCTTGTCATGTGCCTTTTTACAACTTTCACTGTTATTTCTTAGTCTTCTGACATTCTCCAGCTGACTCTCTCTGATGGTTTAGCGTTAAACTTAGGTACGTTCACACTCAGTTTTAAGAATTACCGATGTACACCTGATACTTTTGAATAGCTTCTGTCCAGTGAGCATTTTCTGAAAAATGGAAAGATAATTTCTGGGAAAGTTTGTCCAGACCCAAAACACTTGATTCTCCTTCATATGTAATACCTTAAGAGCATTTGTTTCTGCTCCATCAACAAACCTGAGATGATTTATTAAATATTATCCAAAACACTACACGGCTAGGGTGTGAGGCCGGCTCGACAGGAAGTCAGAATCTCTTCAAGGGAGAGAGGGACCAATACCAAAGATAAATGAAACTGAACTTCAGAGAAAATAAACATTGATGAGGACCAGAGTGGCCTGCAGATGTTTCATTCATCAAACATTCATAGGAAGAGTCAACTGCATACAGATGACAGAAGCCGGTCTATGAACTTTAGAATCTATAATTGAGAAATTGAGGACCACTTACCTTGGGGATTTAGGGCATGATCAATAGAGCAAAATATTTCATCTGAATGCACTGTTATTTAATGGAGTACACAAAACCATTACTCTCCTCCATTCATTATTTTGGATGAATGAAATGATAGAGGAGTGTTTAGTGGAAAGAGGACAAGATTTTCTTTTATTCTACTTACTAGTAACCCGAGGTTTTATCTACTAATTCTACCTAGCTTCTGAAAACACCTTTACCCCTGCACACCATATGTGTGGTTTCCTCAGGAGCTGAGGGGCATGGGAGAGCCCTTCCCAACATCCACCACCCTCTTGTCCCTGGACAGTTCCTGGTCGGTCACGGGATCCGGTGTCAGACCAGCCCTCACACTTTTTACAATGATGCATCTTCTTCTTGAGTTGGATTCCAAATATCTTACTTTATCAGCATAATGAAAAAAAAATTGCCTAATAACTCCACTAAAAGCCTTAAAATATAATTTTCTTTCTTTTTTTTTTTTTAAAGATTTTATTTATTTATTTGTCAGAGAGAGAGAGAGCGAGCACAGGCAGACAGAGAGGCAGGCAGAGGCAGAGGGAGAAGCAGGCTCCCTGCCAAGCAAGGAGCCTGATGCGGGACTCGATCCCAGGACGCTGGGATCATGACCCGAGCTGAAGGCAGCCGCTCAACCAACTGAGCCACTTTTCCGCCCTGGAAATGGACATAGAAGCAGCTGAACGCAGTTTTATTGTTTCCAATTATTGTAGCAAAATGACCACCACTACGGTCAAACTCCACACAACATTTAGTGTCTTTTTTATAATGTACAGCACAAGAGAAGACTATAAATATGTAGCATTAGCTTTTAATGTAGATGACTGATAGAAAGAATCAGAGCATCAGTAATTATTCTCAGTCACAGAAAGCATTTTACTTATCAGTTTGTTTTAATTTTGGTGTGCAAAGCTGTCACATGTTTACATTCTCAGTTTTCTGTTTCCAAGTGTTACTTGCATACTGTCCTCCCAACATTCGCACTCAAGCATACCTATCTTTTATCAAAATCAATGTATGCATGTGTTTGTGTGTGCATATAAATAAGCATATATTTATTTAAACACATAAATAATGTGTCTATTTTTATTGCTTGAAAATAGAAATTCTAGAATGGTACGAATATTTTATTCTTTTTAATGACTCAGGTCATCTAGTAAGCAAGAGCTTCTTCCTTCCTTTTCCTGCAGTCATCGTAAGAATGACAATATGGTGGGATTGTATCTTTAATGTGAACAGTGAGCAGGAATCTGAAAATAAACTAGGAGCATCCAATCGGTAGGTTACAAATGTGACAGGCCCACTATGTGAAGGTGTGTGCCATGCCGGATCACTTCCTTCTCTGGCATAAAGGTGAGGTTCTTGCTCAGGTGGCGGATTACGGGACAGCCTGGCTTGTGGTTTTACGAATCCCCGACCTATGTAAGGTTCATTATTCGAGGGCTATGGATGGTCTTCCAATACAAAAACTGCAGCCCCTCCCTGGGAGGAAAAATTTTATAAAAAAGCATTAACTATCTCCGCACCTTGAGCATAATATAAAAGAAAGTAAAATCGTACTAAAGTTATTTTTATAACTGAATTTTGACCTATTCATTCTGGAAAATGAGATGGCATGGTACATACATTTCATTTGCCCTGAGATGCTTCTCATTCCTGCTGGCCCTTTCCATTGTTTTTCATGTTTCTGAATGCATATTGAAAACATTCTGTATTAGTGGGAAAGATGAGACTGTGCACTTGAAAGGGTCTCATTTTTCCTTCCAATTTCCTAACATCTTTTGACGTGTGTATGTGTCCAATCCCATGAACCTGATCACCAATTTGGACGTTTTCTGTGGATGACAATGACAGTGATGCAGGCTCCTTGGGCTCTGACACAGAGCACCGGGCTCATGGGAAGCAGGCTCATGCTGGAGACCAAGCCAGGCCAGGCCTCTCCACATAGACGTGGAGTGGGGTTGGCTCAACATCTTCAACTTAGAGTTAGTCCTTTAAGTCCCTAATCAGGTTACTAATCAGCAGGGAGATTGGGAACTTTGGCTACGTCAGGGTGGCCTCCTGTTGGAGCCAGTCACTATTTAGGGATAAAATGGGCATTTTCAGATCGGTGCTCCCTAAAGGCCAGTGTCTTAGTTTCCTGAGCAGCAACACAAACACAGTTCTTAGCTCCGACAGCACTTAGAAATCATTTGCACAGACCTAACCTTGAATCTGGATGCGAATCCCCCCACTGTCTCTGTGAGATGAGACAGAAGAGCTGAAACCCTTTTCTGTGGTCCATTCCTCCTGGATTTCCTGGGTCCAGAATTTCCCAGGAGGGGCCACAGAGGGGAAAGAAAAGCCAAATGGCCTCTCATTCCTGATGCATCTTAGCTGTTGACAGCACCTTTAAAAGCATCTCATTTTTATTTTAGTCAAACAAAGCACATTGGTGTGAAAAGCAAATACAGTATTTTACCCATACAACAGAATTTCCCCTGAATACCGTAATTAAGCATGATTGCACATAATTTTAACAAGCACAGGCCACTGTAATAGCAATCTGCTACTTTCCAGGGTCATGTTATTCTTTGTGTCAGAAAGGAAATGGCCATGGGAGTTTCCAGTGCCTTCCAAGAGCCCGACTGTGCTCTGTCCGTACAGCATTCTGTAATGGCAGGGACGTAGCTGTGTCCACATGTGGAAATGCTCAGGTACTATGTGCGAAGGGCAGCATGAGTGGATTGCCATCCATTGGTGGCAATCTTGTTTTCTAAGGATGACTCAAGGAAATCCCTTATTTTAGATATTTCTGGGTCAAAGGCCTGGGAACTATGAGAATGGAAGGGCAGGCGCAATGTGGCCATGGCATGAGACCCATCCCTTTTCTTACCCATGCCCTCTCCAGAGGATGGAAGCATTGGGGGATGCTTGGCACATTTTCATCTGGTTATTAGCACCGCCCCCCAATCAGTAGTGATCTAGAAGCCACCGATTACCTCTGATCTACTCTAGTCTTTGTTTTGTTTTTTAAACCCTAAATTCAGGATACAGGCGACAGCCGAGCAGCAGATGATAAAAGCATAGACACACAAGCTGTGGGGACTTGCTTTTTACCACAAGAGTAAATCCAGAAGCAACTGTCTTAATACCTCACTCCGTCTGGGAATAGGTTGTTCCAATGTTTTCAGAGAAAAAAGCCAGTTTTCTAAAACCCGAGCGTTTCTAACACTTTCAAGGAAAGGTTACCAGAATAACTGGAAAAAAGTGGTTTCTGAAGAAATTAATGAATTACCATCTTGTGAGAAACCTTAGAGAATTTAAAG
Source organism: Taxidea taxus jeffersonii (assembly GCA_003697995.1). NCBI lineage: Eukaryota > Metazoa > Chordata > Mammalia > Carnivora > Mustelidae > Taxidea > Taxidea taxus. Next base: position 14,682 of record RCUC01101329.1, on the reverse strand, counting down.
GAGATTTTCATCTGTGGAAACCACATAAACTATATAAATGTTATGATACTTTCCAGTTTTGTTGAGATAAAATTGGCACATGATGTTGTGTAAGTTTAAGGTGCGCTGTATGGTTTAACACGTGTGTCTTTTGAGAGGTGACAACCAAAATCATGTCAGTCTCTCCCTCAGACAGCTACTGTCTGTGCGTGATGAGAGATTTTAAGAGCCACTGCTCTCCAAGCGACGTTCCAGTGTACAGTGAGTGTGAAGAAGATACTGTGCCCTGTACTCCATTCCCAGGACTTGTTCACCTTGTAGCTAGAATTCTGTATCCTTTGACCACCTCACTCCTTGTCCCAACCCCTACCCCTGGCAACCACCGATTTGCCATGTTTCGGTGAGGTCTGTTGTATGAGATTCCACTTGTAAGTGAAATTATGTGGTCTCTCTTTCTTTTTGACTTACTTCACTAAGCAGAATGCCCTCAAGTTGATCCATGTTAGGGCAGATAGCAGGAGATCGTCCTTTTTCGTTGCTGCATAATAGTCCACTGTGTATGGACATGTCTTACATCACGCGTTCATGTGCACACCATCCTGATGACTCCTGCCGTGGCTGTTGTAAACAGTGCTGCAGTGATCCTATGGGGCAAATACGTCTCCGACAGTGATTTCATTCCCTTCGGGTAAATATCCTGGGGCAGCTCTCTTGTTAACTTTTTGAGGAACCTCTGTGTTGTTTTCTGGAGTGGCTGCCCCAGCTCACATTCCTGCCAGCAGTGCAGGAGGGCTCCCCTTCCTCCACGTCCTCACCGGCATCTGTTGTTTCTTGTCTGTTTGATGATACCATTCTGACTGTGGGAACGTGATGTCTCCTCATGGTTCTGATTTGCATTTTTCTGAAAATGAGTGACGCTGAGCACCTTCACTTTTTGATGTACCTATTAGCCATCGGTATGTCTTCTTTGAAAAAAATGTCTATTCAGGTGATGTGTCCATTTTTCAATTGGATTATTTACTTATTTTTTATTTACTTACTACTATTTTGGTCTTAAGCTGAATCAGTCCTCATATAGTGTGGGTATGAACCTTCTTACCAGATACACGATTTGTAAATATTTGCCCTCCTTTCATAGGCTGCATTTTCAAATTGCTGATCATTTCCTTTGCTGGAAAATGAAGTCCTACTTGATTCTTGCTTTTGTTGCTTATGCTTTTGCTGTCATATCCAAAAAGTCATTGCCAAGGCCAATGTCAAGGAGATTTTTTTCCCTATGTTTTGTTCTAGGCATTTCATGGTTTCTGGTCTTATGTTTAAGACTTTCATCCATGGTTGGGGCACCTGGGTGGCTCAGTGGGTTAAGCGTCTGCCTTTAGCTCAGGTCATGATGCCAGGGTCCTGGGATTGAGCCCCGCAGTAGGCTCTCTGCTCATGGGGTCTGCTTCTCCTTTCCCTCTTCCCCTTCTCGCATGTTCTTTTTCTCATACTTACTCTTTCAAATAAATAAATAAAAATAAAATATTTAAAACAAATTAATTTTGGAAAAAAGTATTTCATCCATATATATTTTTTAAGATTTTATTTATTTATTTAACACAGAGAGATCACAAGTAGGCAGAGAGGCAGGCAGAGAGAGAGGAGGAAGCAGGCTCCCTGCTGATCAGAGAGCCTGATGTGGGACTCGATCCCAGGACCCCGAGATCATGACCTGAGCCGAAGGCAGAGGCTCAACCCACTGAGCCACCCAGGCATCCTCTTTCATTCATCTTGAGTTGATTTTGTGCGTGCTGTAAGAGAGGAGTCCAGTCCCATTTTTGTGCATGTAGATCCCCAGTTTCACAATGCCTTGTGCTGAAGAGACTGTCCTCTCCTCGTTGAGTGGTCTTGGCCCTCGTGTGAAATACCAGATAACTGCAGAGAAGTGGGCCCGTGGATCTCTGTGTCTGCTTTTGTGTCAGCACCAGAGTGCTCTGATCACTGGAGATTTGTCATATAGTTGGAAACCAAGCGATGTGACGCCCCCAACATTGTTCTTTCTTGAGATTACTGTGGCTATTTGGGTTCTATCGTGGTTACATACACATTTTGGGACCCCCCCCCCATTTTTGTAAAAAAAAATGCCATTCTTCTTGGTCTGGAGGTGGTCTGGAAGGTGCTTGAGCCCCAGGTTTGTGTTCAGGGATTTCCCAGTGGTGTGTTACGACGGAGAGTTGCTGGTGGGTCTTCTCGTCAAAGGCACTAGGACTGGAAATGACCTATGTCACCATCCTGATCATATCACTCCTAATCAACAGAGTGTTAATTTAAAAAATGCAAGTAAATGCCTCTATAGTGACTGAGACCTCAGCAACCTCGTGCATTTCCCATGTCAGACAGAAGTTGTCTGATCTCATCCCAAGCAGATTTGGCGAGATGATGCATACTGACGAGAGCGGGACATGGTCTGTTGTTAAAGATTAACCCTGAGGCATCATGGTCTCTGGAAGGCAAGGACATTAGCTTGTGGAATCCACAAGTTCTCTACCGAAATTTTAAGAAACTATTGTCTGCATGTGTAACTAAGGGTCAGCATAATTTGGGGATTTAACACTTTCATGTGAAGAACCTCCTTACATGCTTTTGGGAGAGAAGAGAAAGAATCCGCTAAAACTGTTGATGGCTCTTTCATCTACTTGCAGAGACAGTTTACAGAAATAAAAGAATAGTCAGTGATACGTGTTCTGCATTACTAGCCATCTCCTGCACAGCCCTGCCTGGCTCGAGCCTGCCACGAACAATGACAAGGGTGTCATCAGAGAAGAGGGCCACAGATTTTGAAGAAATGGTGGCTTCTCTGGGTGTTCTCCAATATATCCCTTGTGACAACCTGCAGGGGGTTATATAAAACAAGATACGCAGACGCGCAGACTGTGTTAGGATAATTGTACTTGGTCTATCCTGCCTTCTTTCCAGCCCTTTTTGGAGTTCAGGCATCCAGCAAATCCATCCTCACGTGCATGTTTAGAAATCCGTCCTGGTTCCCACTGTGTGGTGTAGACCTCCAGAGTTGCCTTCCCACTCCTGTCCTATTGTAGTGTATCTTGTGTTAGTTACACATTTACTTAAAAGGTGTTGATGTCTACAGCACATCTGAAGAGTACTAAGTTTTCAAAGGGCTCGTGAGTATGAGGAGCCCTTGGTGCCGGCGGCCAATCACTGTGACTATCTAAACTTACTGTATTCAACCCAAATTATTATTTGGCAGTGTATTATTTGATCTACACGATTATCATGAAAACAAGGTGATACATTTCCAAATAAAATAGATGCATTTTATAAGTAAAAAAAGAAAGAAAGAAAAAAGAAAAACAACAGTATTTTTATTTTCCATCTATTACTTGAGTATTTTTTCATTTTCTCTCAATCCAGGACATGGGCTAACAGTGATTACATTTCATAAAATTCTCCAGGGATTACTAACACTCTTCTTATAAACATAGCTCCTACTTATTCATTAAATATCTCATTATTGTTTTCATTACAAAATTATTTTGTCTTTCTGCATAATAAAAGATATACTTTTTCTAAACCTACCCACCCCATCCTGGATCCTAGGTTAGTTAGGAGCTGGAAAGTGTTTCATGAGTGAGCAAGAGCATTCGAAAAGTGGTGAGGAGCAAGTACAGATTATAAAACCATGTGTAAATAACTTCTGTGGCATTCATTAAAAATAATTTTGACGAGGTTCCCCCGGCTGCCTCGGTCAGTAGAGCAGGTGACTCTCAATCCCGGGGTTGTAAGTCGGAGCCTCTTGCTGGGTGTAGAGATTACTTAAAAACAAAATCTTTATTTTTTTAAATTAAGTTAAATAAAATAATTCTGAAGAGCATCTACTGTGCATTGGTCAATTGAATAACTACTGGAGTTTTACTCGTCTCTACGATAGGCCCTCCCGGAGCTTACAGGAAAGCATGGAAGAGGAATTAAATGCAGAGTCACAAGTGGTACAGTGGAGAAGAGAGAGGCAGGCAGAGCGTGGGATGCAGGCTATTCCAGCGTAAGTGCCATTGAAAGGAGACTGTTACCAGTGGACTGAACTGGAGACAGGAAAGGCAGGGGGGACATCATGTTTGCAGCAGGTGAGGAAGGCTGAGAAGAAGAGGTACCATCAGTTATGGAAAGAACATGTAGCCTGGATAGTGGATTGCAAGGAAGGGCATGAGGACGGATAACCCAGAGGTGTTAGCAGGGTCCGGATCATGCCTGGCTTTCTCCATAAACAAAAAGGATTTAGATTAAGGATGGAGATTGCCAGAGGCATTTCAAACTAAGTGGGCCACCACCAGCTCTGATGTGTAGAAACATTATTTTGGATGCAGCATGGAAAGTGGAATAAAGAGCCAGAGTGGGCAGCAGTGAGATCCTTCAAAGGGCAGTGGTGATGGGGGGGCACAAACAGTCATAGGTGATGATCCTTGGAGTGCACGTGAGTGCAGCTAACATCACAGACACAACTTTGTGTGGAGTCTTTGGGGCCACAAGTAAAATTTATTGATCATGGGAAAGCCAAGACCTATGGTTCATAGTTTTCTAAATTTAAGACATCAGAATGTTATAAAAATATAAAAGCAGAAGGAACATTAACAATTATCCAATCCTATCATCTTTGTTTCTCAATAAGATTAAATAATCTACTTAGGGTTTTAAAGCTGGCTTCTGCTACAACTGAAATAAAGAATATCTTCACCAGTGAAGATAGTGTATTTAAATGTGGTTGTACAAATTTTAGGATTATTTCCTCCAGCTCTTTTAAAAATACCGGTGGAATTTTGATCAGAATGGAATCAGAAGAGACCCCGAATTGCTAAGGAAATGCTGAAAAAGAAAAACAAAACTGGCGGCATCACGTTACCTGATTTCAAGCTTTACTACAAAGCTGTGATCACCAAGACAGCATGGTACTGACATAAAAACAGACACATAGACCAGTGGAACAGAGTAAAGAGCCCAGATATGGACCCTCAACTCTGTGGTCAAATAATCTTCGACAAAGCAGGAAAAAATATACAGTGGAAAAAAGGCAGTCTCTTCAATCAACGGTGCTGGGAAAATTGGACAGCTATATGTAGAAAAATGAAACTCGACCATTCTCTTACACCTTACACAAAGATAAACTTGAAATGGATAAAAGACCTCAACGTGAGGCAGGAATCCATCAGAACCCTAGAGAACATAGGCAGTAACCTCTTCGATATCAGCCACAGCAACTTCTTTCAAGATATGTCTCCAAAGGCAAAGGAAACAAAAGTGAACATGAACTTTTGGGACTTCATCAAGATCAAAAGCTTCTGCACAGCAAAGGAAACAGTCAGCAAAACAAAAGAGGCAACCCACAGAATGGGAGAAGATATTTTCAAATGATAGTACAGACAAAAGGCTGATATCCAGGATCTATAAAGAACTCCTCAAATTCAACACACACAAAACACATAATCATGTCAAAAAATGGGCAGAAGACATGAACAGACACTTCTCCAATGAAGGCATACAAATGGCTAACAGACACATGAAAAAATGTTCATCATCACTAGCCATCAGGGAGATTCAAATCAAAACCACATTGAGATACCACCTTACACCAGTTAGAATGGCCAAAATTAGCAAGACAGTAAACAATGTGTGTTGGAGAGGATGTGGAGAAAGGGGAACCCTCTTACACTGTTGGTGGGAATGCAAGTTGGTGCAGCCACTTTGGAAAACAGTGTGGAAGTTCCTTAAGAAATTAAGAATAGAACTTCCCTATGACCCTGGAATTGCACTGCTGGGTATTTACCCCAAAGATACAGATGTAGTGAAAAGAAGGTCCGTCTGTACTCCAATGTTCATAGCAGCAATGGCCATGGTCGCCAAACTGTGGAAAGAACCAAGATGCCCTTCAGTGGACAAATGGATAAGGAAGATGTGGTCCATATACCCAATGGAGTATTATGCCTCCATCAGAAAGGATGAAGACCCAACTTTTGTATCAACAAGGATGGGACTGGAAGAGATTATGCTGAGTGAAATAAGTCAAGCAGAGAGAGTCAATTATCCTATGGTTTCACTTATTTGTGGAGCATAACAAATAACACGGAGGACATGGGGAGATGGAGAGGAAAAGGGAGTTGAGGGAAATTGGAGGGAGATGAACCATGAGAGACTGTGGACTCTGAAAAACATTCTGAGGGTTTGAAGGGGTGAGGGGTGGGAGGTTGGGGGAGCCAGGTGGTAGGTATTATGGAGGGCACGTATTGCGTGGAGCACTGGGTGTGGTGCATAAACAATGAATTGTGTTATACTGAAAATAAATAAATAAATAAAAAATTTTTAAATGTGGTTGTAGACTTTCCTTATTTCAAAACTAAAGAAATCTTTATTGCTGATCCCTTACACTATTCTTCTGGGTCTTTGAGAACCATAAAGTAATCTGGAAGCATGTGGAAGGCAACCTGTCCATTACATCAGAGATAGTTGTAGTAAATAAATTGAATGTTTGGAATGCCTTTATTATAAATGTTTTCAGCACATGATACTCTTAATAAAAGCAATAACAGAATTATAATAATACAGGTTTTACTGTAATTTCTTAAACTCCAAAGTGAATTCTTCACAATGCATGAAAAGAGGGCACAATTCTAATTACTGATGGAAATTAGTATCTCTCTGCTCACTGTTCCTCTATGACCCTGACTAAGCAATAAGCTGAAGAAATGTGAATGAGAGGTTGGAGTGTCCGTCTCTGAAGGACTGCGGGTCAGCAGTCCCTGGTTGGACAGGATGTGAGGACAGTGGGAACACGCAGGCAATAGGAAGCGCAGGGCTGGGGGAGGTTGGCGGGGGGATCTCTGCTTTTCTCTCCAGGGGGCAGATCTCTGATTTTCTCTCCAGAGGAGATGGCACACACAAGGGCAGGCTGATGACCTCTCTCCAGGGCGGACAGGTCAGGACATCTGGGTGGATCTCAGGAGACTCCCTAAGCAACAGGATAGGTTGAAGAACCGGAGAATTCAGAGTGAGAAAACATACACGTGTGCCATCCTCATCAGCATGATGCTTTGTGATGCAGCCGCCATCAGCAAGTGTGGCAGCCTCCTGTGGCCATGGACCTCCTGACACTGGGACAGACCCCACTCCAGCAAGCTTCACGGGGAGACAGTGGGCATCTCTGCTGTCAGGATAGACTTGACCACAGTGTGCAATAACACTGTAAACCGTCCACCTGAACTTTCCCGGGACTGATGGTCCTTGACCCTCTGGCTGAACGTTGGTGAGTTGTAGACAACAGACCAAAACACAGACAGTTTTCACCCAACCTGATCCAGACCTCTTCCCATAACCTCCTGTGCCAAACTGCGGGTCCAGGAAACTTTCTCTGTCTTAAAAGCTAGGGAAGTAAAGGATCAAGTCTGGGCCCTACACAGAGCAACAGGAAGCATTAGCTACAACTACTTGCCTGACAACGAGTGCATTGGCCCCTCTCCCATGGTCCTGAGGAGGAACTTGTTATCACCAGAAGTTTCCAGAAGCTCCATTGTCATCTCCTTGTGTGCTCACTACTCCTCCTTCCCATCCAACTCCAACAATGCCCAGCCCAAGAAGACCCCAGGATTCTGTCCTTCCATTCTTGGCCTCATATAGTCAGAAAGTTGATGCACTAAGCACAAACCAGTGCCCCAAGAATTGTATGTTACCAAAATCAGAGAATAATTTTCCTTTTGGGCTTCATAAAAATATTTTTTCATTAAACTCTAAACAATACCCTCAGGAGTATTTTTAGGAAACATTTATGAACAGGAAGGAAGCACAGTCGTAGCTTCTTCTTTTTGACAATTCTCAAGATCTGCTGGTGGCATAATTCCGAAGACAAAAGTCAGCTGGAAAAACTTTGCCAGAGACCATAAAAGCAACCCAATCCCAACCAAGCAAAAGGCTCATGACTTCTAAAATCAGTTGACATTATGGGCATCGTGAATCTATAAATATTGTCTCCTTTATTCATGCCCTTATATTCGCTTGCCTGGGCTGCCATGACAGAGTGCCACTGGTCAGGGAGTTTATTCCCTGAGAGTCCTGGAGGCTACAAGTCCAAGACTGAAGTGCCGGCAGGTTTGATTTCTTGAGACCTCTCTCCTTGGCTTGCAGATAGCAGTCTCCTGCCTGTGTCCTCCCACGGCTTTCTCTCTTGTGTGTTCCTGCCCCTACTCCCTCTTCCTCTTCTTAGAAGGACACTAGTCCTATGGAATAAAAGCCCTACCATGATGACTTCATGTCACCTTCTTTCCTTCCTTCCTTCTAAAACCAACCTCCAAATACAGTCACATTCAGGATTAGGGCTCCAACATGAATTATGGGGGAGGGGAATAGAGGTGGGGGTCATAATGCATTCTATAATGACTCTGAATAAATATTGACAAGCATTTAATTCAGTATTGTGTTCCCAGATGATTACTTGCTGTGCAGATATCCTATGTAGCCAACTCAGGACAGAGCCATGTGCTTGGATAAAATGACATTATCTTGTAAGATGAAACGTCTAACAAGAACACACGCCTGGGTAGATGATATGCCGACTCTGAAGAGATGACCTAATGAAATACCCATGGGCCATGCCAAGATTCTTAGGAGAAGCAATTTCAGGTCTGCTCTCATGCATGGATGATTGGATAACCAAGTAACCAAATGTGCCTAATTGTAGAGAAAAGTTGAAAAAAAAATGGCATGGAAAATGTTTAAATTATTCATAGCTAAATGCCCATTTCAATCACAAAATAATCTTTGTAAGCTAAGCACAAGTTATTTATCTTAGTAGATGTAATAAACATCGGGTGTTCGTCTTTGATATTCTATAGTAAGTAATATTTTGCCGTATGTAGTGGAGGAGGTAACCATCCCATATCCATCTTAGTAAAGCAGATATAGGGCATTCATCTCTAACAAGTGTGACTTCCTGTCTCTGAGAAAAACTGGCTGGGAAACACACTTGGAAGAATTAGTGAGTTTATATTCTAGGGCTGCCAACTCTAAGCATGTGGAATGCTATGAAAAATGGTGCCTTCCATTGGTACAGCTAATCTCCTTAGGAAAAAGTTGATAACAGGGCAAGTAATTTATTAAGCCTATTCCCTAGTTTCTAAAATTAAAATTGCTTTTTCCCCCTTGAATACGCACCTTTTGTCTTCTTTATGGCCAGCCATCCAAATGTGCTTCCAAGCCCATGAAATTACAAATCAATTGGAAGTTAGCCGGTTAAAATGTACCTGTAAATTGCCACCTACTCCAACCAAAGCCTTGGATCTCCTTGATTTCTATGGCAGAATGAAGAAAGAATCAGGAAGGACCCAAATGATTTTGATTCATTATATCCTATTGCATTTTCTTATTTTTCTTTTACCTAATTTGTCATTTTTCTACCTATGTAAAATCATTTTAGACATACTCACATTTACTTTCTTTCAGAGCCCAATCTTTTTTTTTTTTTTATCATTATGTTAGTCACCGTATAGTACATCATTAGTATTTGAGGTAGTGTTCCATGATTCATTGTTTGTGTATAACACCCAGTGCTCCAAAATGGACAAGGCAAGAAATAACAGATGTTGGAGAGGTTGTGGAGAAAGGGGGACCCTCTTACACTGTTGGGTGAATGTAAGTTGGTGCAGCCACTTTGGAAAACAGTGTGGAAGTTCCTCAAAAAGTTAAAATTAGAGCTTCCCTATGACCTTGCAACTTCACTACTGGGTATTTACCCCAAAGATACAGATGTAGTGAAAAGAAGGGGCACTTGTACCCCAATGTTCATAGCAGCAATGGCCACAGTCACCAAACTGTGGAAGGAGCTGAGATGTCCTTCAACGGATGAATGGATAAAGAAGATGTGGTCCATATACATAATGGAATATTACTCAGACATCAGAAAGGATGAACACCCAACTTTTGTATCAACATGGAGGGGACTGGAGGAGATTATGCTGAGTGAAATAACTTGAGCAGAGAAAGTCAGTTATCATGTATTCCCAAAATAATTTTTAAAACTTATTTCTATTTCTTTTTCCTGAAAACTAAACACAAGCTAACAAAATATTTAAACACTTCCCTGGTGAAAAGTGTCAAACATTAAAAATGGCTTGATGTTTGCAAGGTGATTTTTTTCCCCATTGAGATGATAATTTTGGCAGGAATTAATTTTAGTTTTTAGTTTTGCTAACATTTTATGGAAGATGTGGATTATTTAAGCAAGTACTGTTTATTAAGAGAAATGAAACTATTTTCCCTAGTTTTTCTTCACAGTGGAGTCTCCTATCATATTTCCTGTCTCTTTCAGATAAGAATGGACGGGTGACCTGCCAGACACAGAGGAATGAGTAGAAAGCATTAGATATGACCTTGGTTTTGGTTTTTGTTTGTTTGCTTGTTTATTTTTCTTATCTTGGTTTGTTTTTTGTCTTTAAAAGAGAAAAACCTGTCCTTGTGGGAAACTTCACTCTTCACTTCCTCCTGCCTTGAGACCCAGCAGCCTCTTTGTACCAAGAGACACAACCCTAAAAACATCAGCCAGCATGTCTGGTGGTGGCAAGTGGCAAGGGAGCGTGTGGGTCAACCCATCTGTGTCTCTGCACTTCCAACCTCTGGGCACATGAGGAAAATAAAATACCTCATTAATGTCGGTCAGTGTTCATTGACCCTCTTTGTTCCTCGCAGCCAAAGGCAACCCTAATAAAGCAAAATTCACAATTCTTAGTGGCCCTTTTATTCTGACCTATGAAAAAGAGAATATTTTAGCTTGCAAGATGACTTAGCTGTTTTTGTGTGTGGGTATAATTTATGGGTAGATTTATTGCACACGTTGGATCATTTCCATGTGATTATTTTTAAATAGACAAATATAATAAGCCCACTTTTGTGTTTCTCTTTATGCATAAATCTTTGCTTTAGTCCAGCCTAAGGACCATTATCGGAAAAGGTCTCCGGTTTCCCCTTTGACAGCACGCATGCTATGTGCTTATTTATGAAATATGTATTAGCAGAGGTTAGTCTAACTCAGTCTTTTTTTTATTTTTCTGGACTTTTTGTATCTGCATTCTGGTGCCGACATGCGCTAGGTAGGAAAAGGAGTGCTGCTTGAGAGAAGAAGGGTGAGATTCTGGCTGCTCACTGTCCCCCTCCCTGCCGTTCCCTGAAATGGTCCCCCCACGAGGTCGTGCTGCTAGGTGGAATCCTGTATTTCCTCCTCCTGAAAGCTGCAGCCTCTCATCCTTTCCCCTGAGTAGGGAATGCCTCCTGTCCTGCTTGTCAGCTGTTCTGCTTCCTCAGGCGGGACCTTCACAGGGTAGCTGAAGGCTTCCCTGGGAAACACTAGAACTTGTGACTGGGAGGGGTCTCTGTGATGCTGACCTGTAGGCAAGTCTGGGAACCACTGACTGTAGACAATCAGAATGCAGAGGCCAAAGCAAAAGAGGGGCCCATTCAAAACTTTGCTAGAATTAAGAATGCCTCCTTCCTTTAAAATACAGTAGTTCATGTGTCAAGCTCAAAGCTCAACTAGGAAAGTCAACTTTCCTAGTTACAGGAAAAAATAGTTCCATTAAAATCCTCAGATACTGCCTTCTATGGTGATACTGGATCGGTAATGCTATAAGGAGCAGTCTTGGCTGAAGTTCTAAAGGCAAGGGCTTTCTCTTTCCTTTCGGACTTGTTTCGTTTTGAAACCAGGGGCCAATAATGCTGAGTGCTGGGTCAGATGGTGGAAATTAACATTGCAAAGTAGAATGTGTCCTGAGGAACATCTCATGATGGCCCAAGGGAGGGTGGTGGTCACTGGGTCTGGCTGTCCCTAAGTTCCAGCAGCTCCCCTGGGTTCTGCTCTTGGCCGAGTTGCTCTGGACCCAGCCTCCAGACCCAGCAGTGTGATCGTCACTGCTCTGGCTCCAACATGACCTTTCTTTTGCATGACCCGCAGGGTAAATATGCAGGGCTGACCATAAAACATGTAAAAGTTCAAAGTACAGTTTCCTTCTGGCTGCTTATTTTTATTTTAAAGACATTTGATGCATAGTACTGACTTCAGAATGTCTTCAAAATGACAGATGTCTCACCAAGAGTGCTATGATGTTCACCCATCAGTCTGCTCAAAGTACTAGATTAGAGGCCTCTTGAAGATAATTAATTATTCTTGGTCCTGTTACCTTGGCACATAGGATGTGCTCCACAAATAATTTTGGAAGAGTATCAAAGAGAATAATGTATCCAAGTTTCCATGAATACAGAATGAAAGATCTGTGACTTGAACCTGAAGTCTCTGGGCAGCTCCCTTTCCTGTAACACATGTTGCCCACCAAGTATATATACATAGGTTGATAGAGGTTAAAATCTTCATGATAATTTGGGATTAGTGTTCTTGGCAATTTCACAATAGACTGAGAAACAGTTGTACATCTTGTGTGGTTTCTGTAGCTCTTACAGCATCATTATAATACAGTACAATGAATGAACAGTGGCCTAGTCAAGGTCTAGAAGTTTGCATTGCCTGGTCCTTGACCCTCTCATTGTTTTTCTGTCTTGCTTATCTCCCCCTTTATCACCAAACTGTGATCATACTTTGTTTCTAGCTGTTGGTCAGCCCTGCCACATAGATTCATCTCTCATCCCTTTCTTTTAGATCAGCTCACTCTGTGTGCAGTATTCTGCTTTCTTATACTCGTGGGCATGCCCTCCCTTCTCATCTCGGCTCAAATGTGAATTTTAGAGACCATCCCTGGATGTTTCACCTGAAACAGAGAACCCTTCCCCTCTGCACTCCCTCTTTCCCTGCTTTCTCTTTCTTCAGTGAATTTATCACTATCTGATATATTTTATATTATTGGTTTATTTTCTGCTGACTATCCTAAGCTACAAACTTCAGAAGACCAGTGACGTGGTCTGTTCTTTTACTTCTTAGACCTTACAGCTATAACAGTTGATGTACTGTGCTCCAAAATAGCAGTCACAAACTGAAAAATTGGGCAAAGGCTAGTAACTCTTTGTAGGGGAAACAAAAATCAGCAACTTGTGTTATAGCTAGAAACTGTGTATGTAAGCCACGCCAAACATTTCAGAAATTCCTTTAAAGAGCAAAGCAATACTAGCCATCCACCTTGTTCCAGGCACTCTTTTTAGTACTAGCAAATACAAAGAAAGATATGGATTAGGCATCATTCTGGAAAAATTTACAGTGCCATGGGGTAGAGAGACAGGTTCACATCCTAAGTCTGTCCTGGCTGGGTTCGTTATGAAACCTCCACAAAAGAGCTACCTGTCATTTCTGGAACAGGAAGCAAAGTCTGGGCCATGGGAATTGGAAGGGGCTTTAGTGAAGGGGGTGCCACGACAGAAAAGGTGGTGTCTTCGATGGCGGGAGGGACCAGAATGGAAGAAAGCTCGGGAGCATGAGAGATCATGGACTGCTGAGCGGCCTTTGGTTGAATGCAAGAACCGTTCATGGAGTGGGAGAAATTCAGGCTGATGACACCAGAGCATTTGGAAAACACCTGCTGCGTGCTGCCTGGGCCTTCCTGACAGGCAGGCACCGACCAGGTCTACCTACAGGTAGGGCCGCTGGAAGAAGACAGCATGTCCCCTAGCGTGCTGAGGAGAACATAGGGAAATGAGAGCCAAAAACACTGAGGCCCCAACAAGTCAGAAAGTTGTATGGAGAGAGTTTGATAAGGGACACGAAGCCAAGACACTTAGTTAGGCCAAGGAACCCAAGGGAACGTAGTCATGACTGAAACGTGTGTTCGTGTAACTGGGCTCCTGCTGCCCTGGGCTGGGGTCACGGCGGGGGCAGAGATGGTACAAGGGGAATAATCAGCCAGGTCTGCGCTGGGTCTACACCGCACGTCGGGGGGTGGTGGAGAGCAGCTACGGTTCAAGAGGTTCGTGGTTCAAGAGGCTTGTACTGAAGGAGGGCGACTGCCTTTTGCAGACCAAACTGGCCACATAACTGACAAGTTCACACCTTCCATCTTACTCTTGCTCATGACCTTTCTGGGAAATTTACCTCCCGGTTTTCTGTGTTAATCTGGTTACACCCCTCTATTTTCCAGTGTCTAGTCCACAGGGATATCCCATTTATGCGAACATTTTGCTCTCTCCATAAAGACCACACGAGCCTGCCTGAAATCTGCCTGACCAGGCTGCCCGGCCGGTCTCGCTCTTTGCTCTCCGTCATCTAATACTGATAGCCGCTGAAAACAAAAATGCTCAGCACATCAAAAGAGCACATCGTGGATCTAATTACTCGTTTACTATGTAAATGTTTACAGGCATAATATATCTAATGAAAATAAAATATATTAGAGATGAATGGTCAGTATGCAATGTCAATGGACTACAAATGTTTTAGATCAATTTTTTTGTCATTCAAAAATAAACAGTTCATAAAATTCAGAAGAATTAATTACTATGATAATTGATAATGAAATAATATCACTTAGGACTTTTAAAGGTCACTAAAAGAAAAAGAAAAGCATATCAACAGGAACATTATGGAGCCTTCAGTGGACTGTTAAATGGCTCTTCCCACTGAATGGATAGTACTAGGCGGGCAGGGAGGATATAATCACAACTGAGTGTTTTCTTTAGGCCCTAATTATCAAATCCCATTTCTAGATTGATAATTTGGAAGAGATATTCTTTTTTTTTTTT